>PVJO010017611.1:0-38768 GCA_004026905.1 Hystrix cristata | reverse complement strand
CTCCTGCCTGAATACAGCTGATTTGATTGGCCAAGCTGTACTTGGGCAACTTCCTGTGCCAATGGTCACACTGGCTCTTAGCATCGCATTTGCCTTAGCGTGGGAAAGGAAGTCCAGATTATATGGTATGAGGTTGCAAACGATCTGGATTTTGAGCATCTGCATTTACTGCTCCTCTAAGAGGAGGCTGGAGAGCCGCTGGTGTTTGGGGTAGTCGCATAGCTAGAGGGTCTGATTCGCAAGAGATCCAGGCACGTGGAGACTGGCTGCAGACTCGTCTGTGACGCCTCCTTCCATTCGCTGCCAAGGCGGTCAAGGTGAAACAGTAGTGGCCTGGCAGGTATTCTGTTAAAATCTTCATTTCTAGGCTGGCGACATCTTTCTACATTTCTCTTCCACTTATGGGTATTGGATCCTTAGGCAAAATCCTTGAAGCAAAATTGATATATGAAAATATAAACTACTAGATGATCAGAATATGACTATTCATTTTACCAAATATTTACAATAGAATTCATTAAAATTCCTTGTTTTGGTACTAGGGATTGAACCCAGGGCCGCCTCCATGCTTTGTACCCACTCTGTCACTGAGCCACATACACCTCCAGCCCTAAGATACACTTTGTTGCCCACACACTTCATCTGTAAACCTTTAGACACCCACTGTGTAAACTCAGGCTGGCACACTGACAACTGCTGTGCTTTTGTATTGTTTTGAAAAGTGAAGCTGTTAAGAAAAATTAAACAGCAAACAGCAGGTCGAGTCTCAGTCCTGGCTCCTTTGTTTTCAGACGTCCCACATCGGTGTGTCAGCAGAGCTTTCATGTCGTATGATACACAGCGCCATTTGTTGTTATTTTTAATGCTGAAACACAGTGACAGGACAATGAACACTGCCACACAGAGCTGATAGGAACCCACGTTCAGAGCTGCCCTGCAGAGCAATTTAGCAATGCTGTCAACCTTACGGAATTGAACCTTCAACCTAACACTCCACATCCAGGGCCCCATCGAACCATTAGAGAGATGCTGTCAGAGATTCATGGACAAAGTTGTTTACCGTTACACTGAACATTAACTGTGCAAAATGCATAAACGTCCCATGGTGGGAGAATAGTGAAAATGTGGTGCTGCCATACAGTATTGGGAGTCAGAATTCTAATAATGTTGCACAGTGCTTATCACATAGGTAGCTGCTGAGTGCCTGAAGAGTGCAACATTGTTTATTAATTTATAATTGTGTGGAAAACATTATACATATATGAGTACATGTATATGTTTGTATGTGAATATATAGAACCATACATGACTGGAAAGGTGTATCACCTATGAATAGTGCTCTTATTTTTAAAACGAGTTTATCTTACCTTTATAATCATGAACACATCATTGTAAGAAAGCAGTTTGGCTTCTAAGAGCTGGAAGCGCCTTTCAGGATCACCTGGTCTAGCCTCAGGTCCACAGAAGAAATGGCTGCTTCTCAGGGCACATGGCGGTCCTCAACGCCCAGTGGCTTAACATAGGAATTGTGACTCTTCAAAGTCCTCTCCTCTCTCTCACCACAATCACAACGTTCAGTGTGTCTGTCAGTCAATTTCAGGGTCTTCTTCAACACTTTGGGCTTGCTCTTTAGTGACAAACTCTATTTTAGGTTGTCCAAGAAGCTCAAGCCAAGGACCTCCTAAGAAGACCATTTGATTTCATGCTAGTTGTGTGTCTCCTGCTGGCAACCGGATTTTGCCTATTTAGAGGCTTGGTAAGCATAACATTAAAATAACATTAAGCAGGTGCGGTGATGCATGCTTGTAGCTACCTACTTTACCTACTTAGGCTGAGGCAGGAGTGTCCCTTGAGCTCAGGAGTTCAAAACCAGCCTGGGAAACATGGTGAGACTCAAGGCTCAGAAAATAAAAATAACATTATTATACTATGAATGCTTCCAAATGGACAAAACCTGGAAATAGGTTTTTTTTTTTTTCAAACTTCTCAGCAGACTAACAAAATATCCCTCCTAATTAGACGTTAGAGCCCTGGACCTGCTTTCTGTTGCTGTCCTACCTCAACCCTCTGTTCCCAAGCGGTGGCTTGTTCTGGGTTGTTTCATATCACCTCCCTTGGGTCCTCGGGTCAAGCTCTGTTCAGAAATATCTTCATTTTAGGGTATCTGAAAAATAAGCCACGAGAATTTCATTCTTCTGATGTTTCTGATTTAAGCATGAGGATCTTTTGTTAGGGTGACCCCCTAAAACCCCAGTATGGCTGTGGCACAGAGCACCCATGTGTTCTCAGAGAGCAGAGGTGGTGAGACCCAGGAAGAGGCACCAAGCCAACGATCCATGTGTGTGCAGGGCCCTGTGAGTTTCTCAGTGGTATGAGTGGTGCGGGGTAAATTAAGCGGAGGTTTGGAGTCTTCTGTATTGATGTGGCTGATAAACATTAAGGGCACATGGGCATTTCATTTTTTTCTACGTTCTCTTTATCATTTTTGTAGTGTAAAGGATAAGAAAGAGACCTACAAGCTTTGGAGTTGGAGTCCTGGTCATTTACTAGTGTGTGGCCTTGGAAATACTAGTTTCTTGACCCACAATTTTGTCTTCTCTAAAATACTATTACCTACTTTATCATGTTTTGAGGATTAAGTGAGATAATGCACATAAAATTCTTGGTAGTGGGCCTTAAATATTGTAAGTGCTCAATAAATGACTGCTTTTACTATTTTAATTCATCAGTCAGCCTTCACAATGCCCCAGTTTCCTATTCTTAGCAGAAATAAATCTGAGTAGCTCTGAATTATTTGGTTAATTCTACTCAGTTTCAGAGACACAATTACTAACTATTCTAAGCCTGCTAGCGTTGCACTGCATTTGGGGAACAGAGTGGCAAGTGTAAGGTGATACAGCTGCTTCACTGCTTTGGGGTCCTCGGGCTGTAAGGGCCTGTGTGGCCCTTCAGGGTTCAGGGTGAGAGGCTGTCTGAAGATCTGTCTCTACGGACCACTCTTCCTGGAGGAGTTGGCTAAGAGGAGAAGGAACACAGGGAAGGCAGGGCTGTCTTTATGCTTTGTTCAGATCGGAAGCTGGTCTTTGGTTAGTTTGCCCTAATTCCCAAAATTCAAACAACAGCGAACAGTGACCCAATTGTATTCCTGCATGGCCACAGTGAGTGGGGCTTTTGGGCTGGGCCCACTGTTACCAATTCTGCCACTGGTCTGTGTCCCCAACTGTCACCCAGGTGGGATGACATTTCATTTATGGCCAAGAATAGGAGGAACAGTGCCTGAGGGAGAAGGTGACTCTGAGGGACCCTATAATGTGCCAGAGAGACACTGGTCTATTCTGTGGCCTAACTCTAATCTGCTCTGCTCTTTTTCAAAGTGGACACAGGAGGTGGCTTCAGACAAGAGGACCCTGCTTTCAGATTGTTATCCTTTACCGCCCCCCAAGGGCCACATACTCCGTGAGGCACTGGAGAGAGGAGGATGCTATTTTTGAATCTTGCAAAGCCTAGTAAGATGAATTTGGTATAGAAATGTGTAGGGACTAGTTGCTAGTTATTCCAGAAGTAGAACTGGTAATCTAAAGCAAGCTGTGCTCTGGCTAGCCAAACCTAGATAAACTGACTCCCTGAAAGACACCTGAGAGTAGACCATTAGTTTCCATTGTCTGCCACACTATTAAGCTCTGCTTAATCTCCTCAGCTAAGTCTTTGGAGTGTTTCCTTTCTTTATTCTCCCTGATGAGCCTCTAATATGCATAATTTTTGTTAAGTAGCAAAGCAGCTTGTGACGAAACCTGGCACATTCAGCCTTATCTGCAAACCTAGGAACCAGAAGTGATCGTATTTTTATAATGAATTCATTTTTACTCTTAGATCGCTTTGGACTGCCCAGCTGAGCTCTGCCGATTATATACACAATTTCAAGAGCCCTACCTAAAGGATCCTGCTGCTTATCCTAAAATTCAGGTCAAGTAGTATGAAGCCTAAGTTTTTTCCTAAAGTTAATTATCCCTTTCTCTTCTGGTTAGAGGTGATCCTATACAGAGAATAGGAATGGACATTTTATCTTTGAAGATGTTAAGTTTTTGTACTTTGTATTCAGGCCAAACTGTTAACATGCTGATGTTATTTCTCTGTTCAATGCAGATGCTGGCGTATATGTTCTATTCTGTTCCTTACTTTGTGATTGCGCTTTATGGCCTAGTGGTTCCTGGATGCTCCTGGATGCCTGATATAACACTGATACATGCTGGAGGTCTAGCTCAGGTACTAATGTGCTATTCTGAGAAAGTTCACTGATCTAGTGCTCATTGTTGCATATAAGAAAACTACCTGCTCAGTGTTTTAGAGTAGGAAATACCTATGAGATGTACTGTCTTTTTACAGTTCTTTGGAAGATGTTTCTGCATATATATTTTTTATTTAAATCTCATAATAACTATCTGAAAGATGTTCCATCTAGGTAGGAGAGGCCTAGGCCGAGCTGTATTAAGTGCTCTGCCTAAGGACACATATCTGGCAAGTGGCAGTGTTTTATTATAAGGGCTTTTTCCCAATCTGTGAACATCATGTTTTCTGAAAAAGGATGGCAGGCTGGTATTTTCAAGATGTCTATCTAAATACAAGATTTCAGAATTCTGCTATACTATTTATATAGCAACTAGGAAAACTGGTTTAAACAGGTTCTGCTCCTGGAAAGCTGGGCCTGTCAGTCATTCCTCCCCCTGGCACCTAGCCAAGTCCCATCTCATGGCAGATGTTCAGTGAAAGCTCACTATATTGAACTAGAAATGAAATTATCTGTGCAGTTATCACACAAAGCACATTTCTATAAGATAACAAGTAGCAAAATAAATTGATCTTCTGAGCAAGGAAGGATATTAACTAATTTTATCTTTTCTTACTGAAAACATTTTCAAAAGCCAAATGAACTCATCCTTTAAAAACATCTTTGTCATGCTCTTTTTCAAGCAGGTCTAAGAATGAGATTCATTCAGGAACTTTAGATACATACAGTTAGTTATATACTCATGGTATACTAACCAGGAGGGCGAAGACACTCAAATTTAGGGTTGAAAAGTTAACAGTATTTATGGAGTTTCTGGCCCGAGGAAGGTAGTCATAAAATTAAATATTCATTTTAGAAAAGTTGATATGGCACCCAGAAGTAATCATTCCTGTTCTAGAAAGCTACCACTTACTTCTCTCTTTGCAGACCTCAAAATGCCAGAGTCTCCAGACTGGTTTTGGGTCTTTATTTCCCCATCTTTCTATACCAAGTATCAACTGAGGACTTCCAATTTCTTCAGCTCAAAGTGCTCTCAGACTTCAGCATTTAATTCTAGACTTAAATCACTTCAGCTGGATGTCTCGCTAGCAGGTCAGATTTAGGGATTAATGGAGGACTCATGGTCCTCCCACAACTTCTGCTTTTCAGTCTTTGTAAACAGCCCCTCCTCGCATCAAGCAGCTCAAGCCCAGAGTGTGGAGTGACTCTTGCACCCCTCGCCTCTCCGTCAGGTCCAGGCTAGATGTCTCCAGGGAGGTTCTCAAATCCTTCGTCTTTTCCAGCTCCACTGCTTCTGCACTAGCCTCAGCTCTCAGGGTACCATTTCATGCTGGTAAACTCTGCTCAGTGTTTCACATACCTGTCTGTGTCACAAGTATTCAGCAGTTCGCCACAGCCTGCTTTTATTTCTTGCATACAAAGCTCATGGGGGACAGATATTCTCAAGGCCCAGGCTGGCAACAGCTCAGGTGTCGGAAGGCTGGTAAATGTGGTCTTGGCAGCCTCAGAAGAAACAGCGTGGTAAGTGCACAGTATTATCTTTGACCGGGGTGTTTTGTTTTTTTTTTAAATTACCCATTTAAGGATGAGGAAACTGAGGCTGAGGTGGCAGAGTTACTGATGGCAGGAATCTCGCGTGGTGCAGAGCCCACAGTCTGCACTGCTATCTCCCCCCGGCCTGCAAACCGCTGTGGCAGAGTCCTAGAGCAGAAGGACTGAGTGGCAAGGTGCTAAGGCGAGCATGTGGTGGCAGGTGGACATCTGAGCAGGGTTGAGACTGCGTGGGACCTTCTTAGGCTGAGCCTCCCTGAGGCATGATGGGAGGAAGCTGTAGGTGTGTGAGTGTGTGGCAGGGGAGGGACAGGGACAGGGTGGCCTTGGTCTTCCTGGCCTGGTTCCCCTCCTGTGTTGGCCCGGACAGAGGGCCACGTGCTGCCTCACTCTCGCCAGCTTTTTTTACAGAGACTGTCCAGAGCCCAACAGTACCTGTTACTCTGCTTCTGTAGGCCAGGGCCACCAACCCCCTGGCAGGATGCTGAGCAGCCTCTACTGGAGGCTGGCCAAGTCTCTGGAGACAACTGGAGAACAAGGCAGGAAACCCAGGCAAAGGCCCAGTCCTGTGGCAAGGGCCAGGGGCCAGGAGGCTCAGGAAGGTCACAGCTGGCAGTTGAAGGGTGTTAGGGCCTGTGGCAGCAAGACAGCCTCAGACTCTACCTGTTGACGAGGCTTCACTTGCAGATGGGCACCTGGGACTCTGGCTGGGTGGCTCTGGGCAGGGCAGTGTGGATAGCACACAGGAGCAGCCTCAGCCGGCCTTCAGGTCTCGTAGGAGTCCGGGGCTTATCTGCCCCTGCCTGGTTTGACAAGTTGGCCTCGAGCCCCTCTTGCTGGTGAGGCCCAGACAGAGGCTGAGGCTGAGCCCAGGTCCTGTAAATGTCAGAAAGATGTTTCTCTCAACCAAGCAAAAGAGTGGCATAATTCAAGAATTATGTGCTGATAGCCCCATAGCTCTTGGCTGGGCTTTAGTATGTCCTTAGTCATGTTCAGCTTAAAGAAAAGTTAGAAATTATGTATGACAAGCTGGTCATGGTGGCACATGCCTGTAATCCCAGCAGTCTGGGAAGCTGAGGCAGGAGGATCTCAAGTTTGAGCCCACACTGGGCAACCTAGGGAGTCCCTGTCTCAAATTTAAAAACAAATACATGGAGCTGGTGATGTAGTTCAGTGTTAAATCCCTGGATTCAAGCCCCAGTAATGAAAAAAAAAATCATGCTGCAACATAACAATGCATATGGTCAGAATGTTGAACTGGAGCTCTGTGACTTGTTTGGTACTTAGCAAATACTGGCTCATGGAGTTGGCCCATGTTAGGAGGCATCTGACACCCCAGGAGAGTATTCTCTGGAACCTTGACCCACACCCCTTGTTTGCTGGAACTGCCGTATCGAATTTAGACACCTTACCCATTCATGACCTACTGACATACTCAAACCCTGCTTTCACTGAGAGATCTAGGGAACGCCCAAGGTTCCACGCAATTTAATATGAAAAAATAATCCTTGAAAAGTTCTAGATCAGGATAGATCATAGATTAGGAAGACATGTTGGGTACTTACAGAGTCTTGATTTCAGACCGTGTAGAAGCCTGACAAATGTGTTACCTTCAGAATCAAAAGATCACTGAAAAACTGAAATAGAATAAAGCAAAATAAAGCCAGGACACTTTTTAGACAAAGATTTCTACTGGGACATATTCATAACCAGCCGTCTCTTCATACAATGTTTACTATAGGACTTGAGATAAAAGCCTGACTAGGAAAGTGTTACAAGCTTCAATCCACTTACTAGCGTTTTCTATCAGCTAAGTCTGGGTGACTCTTTATGTAGATCCAAACAACTGCAGATAAAAAAGTGTTGCTAGGCCTATGATGGCCCCAACCGTACTGAACACATACTTTTTCTTGTCATTATTCCCTTAATACCACGATTTACTACACAGAATTTGCAGTGTGTTAGGCATTGTGAGTAGTCTGGAGAGAGAGGATATGTGCAGATACCACGCCACCTAATAAAGGGACTTGACCACCCATGAACTCTGGCATCTGTGGGAGCACCTGAAACTCCCTCCCCCATACCAGCAGATGACTCTATAGTTAAAATACCACCAGGAATGAAAACTTAAGGTTAATATGGTTAAAAGCAGGTGCTCTGCAGGCAGACTTGATTCAGATCCCAGCCTGTCACTGATGAGGTTGATGACCTTGGTTACTTTACCTCTCAGATCATGTTTCCTCTTCTGTAAAGTGAGAATATTAACAGCACCGTTCCCATAGTGTTGCTGTGAGGATCGAATGAGGTAATGTGTGTAAGGGCCAAGAATAGTGCCTGGCACATAGTCTCTAGGTAACTCTTGGTTGCTATTACTGTTATTTTATTGGTGTAAGATTCCCGGTAAGTTTGTTACTGAGATACTGATTAATCAATGTGTAGACAATTTACTTAAGCTATGTGCATTATATATAATGACCTAACATCAAAGAAAGTGGGTGCAAGCTATGGGGCAGCTGCACAGTGGGCTCCCAGATACCCCCAGCCATGAAAGCAGAACAGTTCCACTTCGCTCAGGGGACATGCCTTCCCTCCACTGTCCTCACAAAGGGTTGCAGCCTGGGTTTTGGACGGTCTGGTTGTAAAGCGGTCACTCTACTGAAAGTGAGTTCCATGTTGTTTTCTTCATGGAAACCTTTAAGAAATACCTGAAAGTAAAAGTTTAAGAGCATAAATAATTGAGATAGTACTGCAAATCCCTTTTGTTCATTTGCTTCTGGTGTGATTCATTACCAAATATCTTTATTTAGTATTAAAATTAGACTTTGGGTTTAACATCTTTATGTGCTTGTTATCCTTGGATGGCAATACCAACAGTCAAAAGATGAACAAGGAGATCTAAAAACAGAGCCCAGGCTTTCAACGAAGCAGAGCACCCAGATCATGAGCAGGTGTTTTTGTGTCTGTGCACACAGACAGCCCCATGTGCTTGGCATTGTCACAGCATGTTATTACAAATTCCAACTCACTGAACCCTTATGACAGCCTATGAGGTAGGTTGATTATTTTCTTTTCTATAGACAAGGAAGCCAGAGGGTTACATACCTCACACAAGGCCATCTTGCTGGTTTGTGCTGGGGCTGGAATTTGACACTGGGCAGCTGCTTTCAGAGTCAGTGTTCTGAACCACTCACTACACTATGCTGCTCAGAAAACCCTAAGAAAAGGTAACAGGGTTCTGGATTAGCTAGCATACTGTATTGGCCAAATAGCCTGGCGATTATCCCAATGTTCACATTAGATTTTGCTTGTAACATTCATGTGAGCACAGAAAATTCAATTTTTCCATCTGGAGCCAGGATTGTAATTTTTAGTCATTCTTACCAGGTTGTTGCTGTAAGTCCAGGAATGGAGTGCTATTAAGTAGATGTAATCTTTGTTCACCTTCACTGCCCTATTTTCCAGTCCAATTATATATTCTTTTAAAACAGCAGAGTTCATCTCTTAATTATTTCTGTGTGGTTGAAAAAATTTTTGAGTGAAATAGAAGAAAAATGATTATGGGTTCAATCTCGCATCACTGAATTTGGAGAAAGTACTGGGGTTCAGAATGTCAGCAGCACTGAGTTCACTCAGCCCTGACCCCCACCCAGCACCCAGGCCCAGCAATTCAGGCCACTGTTGGAGGGCCTTGTGTGCTAGTGACGTCACCACCCAGGGGACTTTGCAGCCCTCGTCAGCCTTGTTTGTAGGAAGGGAACGGTCCTCAGGTGAATCTCAGGTTTTCCTGAAACTCCAGAACCCCGTGGCTGCCACAAGAGCCGCAGCAGGCGCTGCAGACAACTGGCCCCAGTGCTCTTCTTGACACCTCTCATGGTGAGGAATGTTAAATCTTCACCCTTCTTTTAATAATTTTGAACAGAATGGCCTAATAGGTATAAAAACATAGAAATTCCTTATAGATCCTTTTTTTGTAT
Organism: Hystrix cristata; assembly: GCA_004026905.1. Taxonomy (NCBI): domain Eukaryota; kingdom Metazoa; phylum Chordata; class Mammalia; order Rodentia; family Hystricidae; genus Hystrix; species Hystrix cristata. The sequence goes on along the minus strand of PVJO010017611.1, from coordinate 28,958 downwards.
TTTGACAGTCACAAGACCACTGATGTTGAACGTTTATTGAACTGTAACAATGTGAAAGGTGCCACACAAAACATCAGACACAGTACCTGCCCAGTGGGCTTACAATCTAGTCTAAGGACATGAATCCGTTTTTCATGTTGCCATGGGTTTGCTGTTGGCGAAAATGAGGTATCAGCTGAACGCTCAGTGCAGGTCGTGGGCCTACGGAATCACCGACGTTTCATGAGGTTTCCCTATGCAGGTAGTAGGCACGACTGTTCATGTTATTTATTCTCTCAAAGGACAGCAGACAGCTTTCCAAATCTTTTGATTTTGTGATGTGTACAAGTGTCTATAAAGCCACCAAACCCACATTTCTGAAAAAACCAGGGTTCAAAACTGGCCTCTAGTCCAGAAAAAAAGTTTAGTTATATATTCAGAAAAGGTCATTCAAAATAGGCTTGAGGGAAAAATAGTGGCCGGAGCCAAGCTCCTGCTCAAGGGCCCTGGAATGTCCACAACAGCTCCTCAGCCCCCGAAGCAAAAGTGCCCTTTATTCAGGTCTTTATCGCTGCAGCCCAGAGATGCACATGCCTTCGCTGGGTTGTCTGGCATCTGCCCTGGGGAGGTGTGGATGAGGGCACAGCCTCAGTGCGCACGGGTCTCAATGGAGGATCCACTTGTTGGTGCTTGGAAACACTACAATCATCTAAGTTCTGTCTCCAGAAAACAGTGCAAATGTATCAGAGGCACCCAGAATATACCAGTAATTTGTAAAACTGTAGCCCATTATATCTGCCACTGATACAAATGTCATAAACATGCTGCTTATAAAAGCTTGCCCTTTTCTTGTCATGGCAAAGTGGTAACACTATCTGTTAACCACTTAGTAGAATCAACTGATTTCATATAGAAGGAAATGTAAGGTAACTTAAATGCATTTGAAGCAAATTATTCATTCTTGTTACTTCTGTATCTTCTCTAGATTGCCCTCTTTTATTCTTTCACTTTGATTCATCCAGCTGAACTAATAACTTGCTACATTTAGATTCCCAATTCTTTATCCATGTGTATCTTGAATTTGAGCAAGACATGAAAATGCACAATGGGGGCTGCATTTTGTAATGACACAGCTTCCTGTGGAACTCTTCTCTCAGACGCTTTTAATCCTGCTGTGGCCTGCATTACCCTTTCTAATAAGTTGTCCTTTGTGCTCATGAAAAGTATCAAAAAAGACCAACTGGTACATTTGGAATGGGTGTTTTGAACAGAGGGAGGCCCTTGCCTTTTTCTGTTTTGCAAAGGTGGATTTTGCTGACAAGTCATACTTATAAATAAATTACAATTTCACTTGAAAAGGCTGCCTGCACATGTATTTGCTATTTTATAAAAGGCAATCATACTCCTATCTCAAGCCGCTAACTTTATACAAATACAAAGCAATTCTTAGTATTTTTTAAGTTGCATAAAAAAATGAATAAATTAAAAATACGTAATGAGAGGGCTTTGAACTCTCGCTCCAAGGACTAACTGAAAGACTGATGAGTAGTGAAGCTGAGTTCTTCAGTGCTTCTTCTTAAATAATTTATTATTTTAAATATATTTTAGCCTTAAAAACTCTGTACTGTCTTCATTTTTATTGAGAAATAATTTGTGAACCACAGCTGAGTCTCTTTGTAGGATCTGCAGAATCCAAATCAGAAAAAAAAAAAAAAGATTTTTCTGTTGAATTGAGCCACTAATGTTTGATATGGGACACTGGGTGGGTCAGAAAACAGAATTGACATGATAAAACTACACTAAACAAAGTATACTTGATTTGAACACAGATATCAAAAATGGCCCTAAAGTTAATGTAAGACTATCATTTTAAAAATGGGTTATCTGAAGGTATTATTCTCATGAGGCTGTTTTGAAGGGCATAGAAAGGGTCTGAAATAGCCATCCAGAACTCACCCATCATCCCACTGGAAATCAATTTCATGCTTATACCCTCCCTCCCCCCCTTTTTTTCTCTCCAATAAAACAGGCTCAATTTTCTCACATTGGTGCTTCTCTCCATGCTAGAACTGCTTATGTCTACAGAGTCCCTGAAGAAGCGAAAATCCTTTTTTTAGCATTAAATGTAGCATATGGAGTTCTTCCTCAGCTCCTGGCATATCGTTGTATCTACAAACCGGAGTTCTTCATAAAAACAAAGTCAGAAGAAAAAGTGGAATAAAAATGTTATATCATGTTCTTCCTCTGTAGATTACTGACTTTTGTTATATTGTACTGATTATTTTGTCCCATTTCATTCCCCTCTCAAACATGAATACTTAAGAAAACGCAAATCCTTGCTCTGCACTGAAAGTGTGAGCTGTAACATGGTAATGTGTAGGTACATTTTCTTTTCTTTTTGGAAGGAAAATTGAAATTGTTGAGAAACAGCTTGTTTAAAGATTAAAGATAATTTTGATTTGTATAAACCTGATCATGTATCTCAAGATTCTGTTTGTACATATTAAGTAATTTTGTAAGTGTGAAAAATTACAGTTTAGTGCCTATAACAGTGAGCATAAAAGTAAAACTACTCAAGTGAATGTGGTCCGTATGTATAAAAAAATTCAAAATGGCAATCACAGTTTGGAGAAATAACTTTTGCATATAAGATGTATATGCCACATTATCAACCTCAATTTAAAAGGCAGATAATTAGAACATTTTTAACTGAAAAATGTTTTCCCAAGGAAAGTGTATTATTTCCTGCTGTTTTAAACATTGCTTTTATTACAAGTTTTTTTGGTGTGTGTATGTATCAATCTAAATAGCTAAAGCAAGATCAATTAGCTTTATCATTACTCGTAATGAACACTTGTTTTACTGGTGGCTGGAAATACTTCTATTGTATTTCTGCATATATTTTTAATAAAATTATTTTTGGCCTTTTATGAAAACATTTACATTTGAAATGTTTTATATATATTTTCTTAAGTTTTGGTTTTTTTAGTTAAGAAAATCTGTTACACTTTCTAAATCAAAATGCAATCTCTGTTCTCATGGCTTAGTGTGAGCAATGAAGGGGACTTTTGATGAATTAAACATTGCATTAATTTTAAAATAAAATATTCAAAATTTTAAAATACTTTTTAAGGAAAAAGTACTGGATTGACATCCTTGTAAACTTTTCATGTTTGCAACTGTGTGTGAGTGTACCAGAGCCAATCAGTATTCACAGACCAAAAGCACAGCCCGGCCTGCAGCAGAGCACAGATTGATGCTTGTTTAGCTTCAGCTGTTGTCTCCGCCATCGGCACCATCTTCTTGGGTTTTCCTTCATGCTCATTAGCTCTTCACCAGAATAAGGAAACCAAAAGGAAATGGGGTACAAATCCATGCATGGGCAATATCAAGTATGTGAATTTAGGGTCCACTGAGCTGGTAAATAGTTTCCTAGATGTGCAAGCAAATCATGTTGTCATTCCCTCCCAAATAACCTAAAGCCCAAAAGTGTGGGATTGGGATGGGGGAGGAAAAAAGCCCTCACCTGCCCTTGATTCTATTGTCAACTTGCTGTTAACAGTTTCTGCTTTAATATATGATTACATTAATACCTCACAATTACATATATAAAGCCAAATTATGCTAACTTAGTTGTTTACAACCTCAGAGCTTACTCCCAAGTACACATTCCAATAAATTTATTCTGTAAAAACAATACATTTTTTTGTTTTTAACTTTTTTTACAGTAAACTTTTCAACTACAAACCTTGAATACGTGAAAGATGTTCCAAAGACAAGCATAACAGGATTGATAAAACCCAAACTGACTAAATGTGTTCTCACAATATAAGCTGGCATAAAAATAAATAAAATCTCTATTATCACAATAGCAACAATAATGTACACATAATAATGGTTTGTGGATGAGTATTAACTATTCTAATTCTAGTTCCAAAAGAAAACAGTTCATTTTAAAAGTCTAGATTTAAAATTCGATGCTTTGTCTGGTCTCCCATAGGATTGTTGCTGATATCAGCTTTAAAATGTAAAGTATCCACCTTGAGTGATTAGCTTGAATTGTACTGGCACTGGGAAAAAATAAATCCTTGCTTTTATTTTGGAGGAACACAAAAAGACTTACTAACTTCACATATAGAAACTCAGATTGTGTACATAACAATATGAGTTTTGAGAAGTATAAGCTGTCAACTAGCTATTTCTAATACAGAATAGATATTGTACAGTATGGTTAAACTTTACACATGGCCCCCAAACTGAAAGATGATTTAAATTTCATCTTCAATATACCAACATTATGTATCTAGGAATTAGTTCTTGGGTTCTGTCAAAGAGAGGAAATCCCATCCTTAAGCATTATGTGGTCACCTAAAAATGCTAATTAATATTAAACACTTAAAATATTAAGTGTTTGGTGATGGTGGAGTAAAGGCAGAAAAATGATGAACATAACTGCCTTGATAAAAGGATCCTAGACGTGTGAGTCTGTGCAAAAATTTTGATAATTCTTAGTGGTTAAGGGCAACATCATGCAACCCAATAACATGAAATTAAATCAATAACTTTAAAAAAGGTTCCCAACAAAACAGAGGAATGTGAATAATGTACATACAAACTGGGGTTCTGTCAATGACAACAAGGACTATGTGTTGGTTCATATCAAATCCAAGAATATTAGACAACCAAACATTTGAACTTCTTGTGGTTTCTCGCAATATGCAGCACTCATGATGGTAGTTAGGTCTGTGAAAAAAGAAAGAAAACAAGTCTTTAGATGATTTAGGATACTAATAATGAATGCTATCCATACCTACAGAGTATGTAACCTTTTTTCCTGAAATTTTTAATCTGCTCTGTGGTGGTAACAATACTGACCAAGAACAGTTTCTAAGGCTTTGCTTAATGTCCATCAAAAAGTTAAAGGAAACCCAGTATTGCAAAAGAAAAAAAAAAGATTAAAGGAAATATTATTTCTAGTGTACCATTAAAAATAAAGGCAAAAAGGGTATACTCTGCCTCCTGTCTGGCAGAGCAGTGTGTGGTGAGTACACACTCACTCTGTACCACTCAAACACGTGTCCTGTGGGGGCAGACACAGTCAGTGGAGACAAGGACATGATCTGTCTCTGTGGGGACTGTGGTGTCAGAAAGGTACACTGTGTAAAATTTACATCACTTGGAGTGTAAATATTTACAACTCAATTACCCGTGACACGTGACCTAACGAAGTACAAGAGTTATGAAAATAAAGACATATAGTCTCTGACTTCATGCAGCTGAAAAAGACTCAACGGATGAAAGAAAAGAAGCCTAGATTTCTTTTAAAATTTAGATGGCATACACATGACAAAGATAAAATATTCCCATTTCATAAAAAATATTCCAATTTCATAAAAAATTGTTTCAATTTCAGTCCCACTTTAAATAGTGCCAGGTTATGTTTCTCGAAATAGATGCTATTTTTGTTTTCCCTTTCATCACTAACCCAAATACATCACCCCCTACCCCAGTGATGTTCTCATGGGATGGAGCGAACAGGGAATGCAGGCCCCAGATACCTTCTCTAAAAACAGCCTGTTTCAGTTCATGATTTCACTGAGTGAATGAACTTGTTCAGAAGCACACATGTGCATTCTCCTAGGGCAGTGGTGGTGAACCTATGGCACGTGTATTGTTTTTCTTTTAAGACAAAAGATGTCAATGTATGAGTTGTTTTTTTCTGAGGTAAAACCTCAGTATTCAGATTTAATTGCAACGTTGGCATTTTGCCATGAGTGAGTTTTGGGTTGCAGTTTGGATACTCATCTCTAAAAGGTTCATCGTCACTGTTGTAGGTTGTTCTCATTTAGCCAAAACTATGCTGGATACTGTACTTAAATAATGACAGGGGCTTCGAGGGAGAAAAGTCACAAACCTACTGTTCTATCAAGATGGCAGAAGCCTCTCCTCTGACCCTACCAAAATGAGGACGCGAACCTTAAAAATATAAAAAATAAACGACAAATTTAAAATCTGTGAAGTTGGTGCAGTATCTTGTGACTCAATTATTAATAAATAAAAACAGTAGATATGAGATATCATAGTCACGGATATGTAGGAGGGGTTTTTTTCCCTTGTGAAGAAGTGAGACATCTACTGGATGAAAAATTATCAACCAAGGAAAACGTTAATAATGGCTTTTTATTAATATTAATGTGAAAAGCAATAAATTCCATGTTTACATTGGTAGAAAATTCATGGCTAACAACTTCTCCATTCGTACTGAAGAACAGTTTTGGCACAGATCCCATGGTGGCTTGAGAGTATTAGCAATGCCCCAGACTAAGTGCGGTGGCACCAGAGTGTGGCCACAACTTCAAGGATGTGCCTTTTTGTTTATAAACAAGGTGCTATCAAACGGATGCTTGAAAAAGCAAATTATAAAGTTTGAGATTTAAAAACTTTTCATATCATAATTACTCTATTCATTTCTCTATCTTGCTGATTTATAATGGTACACAGCTTCCAGACATGGTGCTCTGAGGGCTGGAACTCAAGTTTGCGGCTAAGCAGGCAGAAGCTGGCAGGACGCAATCCTGCCCCACCGCACCAGCACAATGCAGGCCTGCAGGAGCCAGCAGAGCCGAAGGAGACCCGAACACGGTGGGTGGAAGCTCACAGCCTGCAGAAATTGTAGCTTTTTCACGGAGTACTGTTTTTATGTGAAAAAATTACGATATCCATTATGGCTACTAAGACATAGGTATTTGGCACATTGTAAAGAAAGTGACTTTATTACTGCAAAGAAAACAAATGACAGCATTTGTGGCCAATGACAAAATTTGAGTGTTTAAGTGAAAAATCAGGATTTTGAATCTTCTATGACTGACAAGTTCCCAGCATTGAAAGGCTTTTCTGAAGGGAAAGCAGTGATTTTAAAAAATGTGATCAAAAACATAAAGAATGGGCCAATATCTGGAAGACCCAAATAACTCGGTGAACCAGTATCTTCCAAACAGGTAAAAGCTATTAAAAGCATCAGATAGTACAACAGCTTTAACATAACAGAATATGGAGAGTTCAGACTCCACAAGCAAGGTGTATCAGCTAAGCAAGAGTCCATGAGAATTATCTGACAAGATCATTAAGGTGCATGCATCTTCATCTTAAAACCACGTATCTGTGTGAGGCCCAATTATCTTCATATATTTCTAACAAAATTATGTATCAAAATAGAATGCAGCAGACAGGAAGATCCAAGTGTACTTTATTAAACTAGACATTACAGACTTGAAAAAATGTGAAGCAATGTCATTCTTCACAAAATATTTTTGGGAAAACACGGGAGTATTTTTCATAAAAACATGCTACATGTTAAGTACTGGGTTTATATTTTAGTTTAATTTTGTTCTTTTTGAGACAGGGTCTCTCTATCTGGCTCAGGCTGTCCTTGAACTCACTATGTACTCCAGGCTGGCCTTGAACTTATGGCGATTCTCCTGCCTAAGCCTCCTGAGTGCTGGGATTACAGGTGTGTGCCACCACACTCAGCTGAATTACAAAATATTTTTGAAATTTCTGTTTTTAGTCTAAGGAAGTATCGATAGCTGTAACATATATAAATAAAAGTTCCTTGGGGCCTTTAGCAACTTTTAGGAATATCAGAGCTCCTGAGACCCTGAATAAGTGAGAGATAAGACTAGAAAGATGAATTGGGATCAGACCCTGAAGTGAATAGGGAGTCTGGCCTTGGTCTTGAGGGCGTTAGGAGGCAACACTGAACTGCAGCCACAGTAGGTCCATGGCTGAGGTGAAGGCATGGACACTGGTGAATGGGTCCTCCGGCCCTCCCCTCAGCTGTGCAGTAGCTTGTGTCTGGGGGACTTAATTGAGGGCCGGGGTGGGAAGAACCTGACTGGTCTAAACCACCTCTAATCCTCTTCTATGAGTAGTTGGTTCAGAGGTGGGCAACCTGACAGGTCTTTGCTGATCCCTGCCACTTGGTATTTACTCCCTTGTGTAGTCCTCTCCTGCTAGGTGTGGGCTGCACCTGGTGGCTTGCTTCTAATGAATGAAGCCAAAGTGATGGGATGACATCTCCGAGATCTGTCTTGCTAGCACTCTCTCGCTGACTCTTGCGCTGATGAATGAAAAGATCCACGTGGCAAGGGACCAAGGGAGGCCTTTTGCCAACAGCTCCTGAGGAGCTGAGGGCTGAACTGCTGTGAAGGGCCAAATCCTGCCAACAACTATCAACTACTTGAGTGGCTTGGAAGAGGACCCATCCCCTTAAGCTGCAGAATGATTGAGGCACTGCTAACACCTTGACAGATGGTTTGAGAGAGAAGATGAAGGAAGTTACACATTCCTGGGTTCCTGATCCAGAGAAAAGATGAGATAATCCTGCTTTAAGTCACTAGGGTTTTGGGGTAATTTACTAGGCAGCAACAGATAACTAATATAGCAGGCCAATGCCAACCCATGCGAGGTATTTTTCTGGCCACACAGACAAGTAACATCTCCCGAAGTGTTCCGAGTAAGGACCCCTCTCTGCCTCATGCAGAAGTGAGGAGGCAGTCAGAAGAGGGCCTTGCAAGAGTATCTGCTTGCCCTCCTCTACCAGTACTCATGATCTCAACCCCTCTCTGTTTTGAGACCAGCAGGCTTCCCATCCTCGGGCCCTATGTCCTTGATCATTCCAGCTTCCACAAGATGGCTGCAGAGCACATCACCTCTTGGGCTTTCATCCCCAGCCATCAGATGTGTACAAGCCCTTTTATATCTTCATCTTGCACCTCTCCCTTATCCCACAAATCCTCAGTCTATTCCACTGAGCCCCCTAGAAATCAGTCAGCCATCAGCAAATCTTTTACATTCCCAATTTGAATTTCCAAGATATTCCACTCATCAACTTCTAACTGAAACCTATTTTCCCTCAGGACTGGCACTGCATCTTTTCCTGAGATCCTCTCAAGTGGGAGCTCCTTCCTCTCCCATAGCTCTCGTACTTACTTCCGGCCCGGAGATGGGTAAGGCTTCCTTCTTGCTCCTCACTACTACAGTATTTACAAGCTGTGTTTCCTCTCCCCTGTGCCTCCTATGAAAAAGTCCTTTGGATCCCAACACCATAAGCCACTATTCCTCTTTACTGCAGGCATCCACAGACTCCCCACAGTCTGCATCTTACCGAGAGTCCAGCTGTGGCCCACTGTCATTCAGTATCACAATTCCTGTATGACAAACTCACCACCAACAGCATACTGGAGGGTACACACCAAAAGCATTTCCTCTGATATCAGGAACTTCTGTTCAGTATAGCACCAGGATGACTGGGCAAGAGAAAGAAGTAAAAGGGATACACATACGAAAGGAAGACGTCTGATTATGCCTATTTGCAGAAGATAGGATCCTATATATAGAAGACTTTAAAAACTCCACCAGAAGAAAAATTCAGCAAGGTGGCAGGACACCAAATCAACACACAAAAGTCAATAGCATTCCAATACACCAATAATGAACCTGCCAAGAAAGAAATCAGGAAAATAATTCCATTCACAAAAGCTTAAAGAAAAGCTTTAAAAAACACCCCTAGGAAATCATCCTAAGAAGGTGAAAGACCTCTTTAATGGGACTGATAGAACACTGAAAAAGTAAATTGAAGAAGACATCAGAGAATGGAAAGACATCCTTGCCCATGGATTGGCAGAACCAATATTGTCAAAACAGTCATATTACCAAAAGCAGTCTACAGATTCAATGCGATTCCTATTAAAATGTCAATGACATTCTTCATAGAACTAGATGAAACCCCTAAAATATATATGAACACACAGAAGACCCAGAACAGCCGAAGCAATCCTGAGCAAGCCAAGTGTAGTGACACACATTTACAATTCCAGCACTCTGGGAGGCTGAGGCAGGAGAACCCCAAATTCAAGCCTCGCTTTGGCAATTTAGCAACTTGAGATCCTGTCTCAAGAAAATTAAAAGGGCTGGTGATGTAGTTCAGTCAGAAAGCCCTGAGTTCAATTCCTTGTAGTGCAAAAACAAAACAAAACAAAATAAACAACCCAAAAAGCAATCTTGAGCAAAAAAAAGCAATGCTGGAAGCATCATAATACCTGATTTCAAATTATATACAAAGGCACAGTAACAAAAACAGCATGGCAGTGGTGTAAAAACAGACACATAAACCAATAGAATACAATAGAAGACTCAGAAACAAGCCCAGGCACTGACAGCCACCTGATTTTTGACAAAGGGACCAAAAACTGACACTGGAGAAAAGATAGCCACTTCAACAAATACTACTGGGAAACTTGGATATTCACATTCCACAGACTGAAACTAGACTCTTATCTCTCAATCTGTATTAAAATCAGATCAGAATGGATCAAAGACCTTGATATTAGATCAGAAATCCTGCAATACTAAAAGAAAAAACACAGGGGAAACATTTGAAGCCACAGGCATAGGGAAAGACTTCCTGAACAGGACCCTCATAGGAAATAATGTCAACAATCAACAAATGGGACTACATCAAAAGGCTCTCCCCAGCAAAGGAAATGATACAGTGAAGAGACAACCTACCAAATAAGAGAAAATCTTTGCTAGCTACTCTTCCAGTAGAGGACTGAGGTCTAGAATAACAGATAAAGAACTCAAAAACACCACAAACAACAACAACCCCTTACAAATAGCCCAGTCAATAAATGGGCAAATGGAATCAACAGAGAATTCGCAAAAGAAGAAATACAAATGGCCAATAACTATGTGAAAAATGTGCGACATCCGCCATCGGGGAAATGCAAATCAAAACTACACTGAGATTCCATCTGACAGAATGGCTATCATTAATAATGATAATAATAACAACAATAATAAAGAATGCTGGTGAGGATGTGAGGGATGAAGGAAGCCTCCTACATTGTTGGTGGGAATGTAAACAAGTACAACCACTGTGGAAATCAGTATGGAGGTTCCTCAAAAATCTAAAAATAGATAAGACCATTTGATCCAGCTGTACTACTCCTTGGTATTCCGGAAGAATTAAAGGCAGCACACTACAGTGATACATGCACACCCATGTTTAGAGCAGGACAATTCACAACAGCTAACCTGTGGAAACAGCTTAGATGCCTGTAAACAAACGAGTGGATAAACAAAATGTGACATAAAATATATAAAAATATATAGTATCATATATAAAATAATAAGTTAAAAATCAAAAGGGATCTTGGACACTTACTGGCTGTGTGACAATGGGCTAATTCCCTCCCCACCTCAGTTTCTTTAGGTAAAATACGGAGATAATCTCTGCACCTACCTTCTGGAATGTGTGATAATTAAGCGGCACATAGGCGGCTGCTGCTATCTAGTAGCAGCTACTATTTTCTGAAGTGCTTTCAAGATATCAAGTAGAAAAATTAATCTGCCATGCAGGAGGTACAGAGTGGGAAGTCATCAGTAACACACCTCTTTTAAGGCTGAAACCCTGGAGCAGCTAAGATGGACATGGGAAATTTTCAGAGTAGACAAGTGGGCCAAGACAGACTGAAGGAAGCAGTTCTAGAAAGAGACTGAGAACAAACAGTGAGAGGAAGCAGACTGGAGAGGAAAAGTTAGGACGAGAAAGTGCATAGTGGTACCAAATGTTGCGGAGAGGAAAATGGCGGTTCAAGGAGATACTGGGCTTGGCAATGAGAATCACTAGAGTAGTTCCAGTGAACTGGTTAAAGAAAAAACAAAGTGTAATGGGTTTATTCATGAGTAGGAGGTGAAGAAATGAAGACTGGGAAAAAAGAGAGCTCTTCTAAGAAGCTTAGAGAGAAAAGGAAAGGTAAAAAGGTGAGATATATGGTGGATGGATGGTATCTTCAGATGAAGGGAAGCCTGGCTGGTCAATGCAGAGGGGAAGGAGCCAGTGGAAAAGGAGGTACAGGAGAGAAAGGAGACGACTGACTCGGCATCTTGGAGCAAGCAGAAGATGACATTCTGTACTCCAGCAAAAGAGAGGTATAGATGAAGGCTTCACAAACTTTAATGTGCATATGAATTACTTGGGGCAGGTGCAGTTAGAATGCAGATTCTAATTCACTCTGTCTTTGGAGTTCGGCCAGAGACTATGTGTTTCTAACAAGCTCCCAGTGATACTGAGGTGACCTATCCACAGACTACACACTGATGAGTCAACTTCCCTGTCACAAGAAGCGCATCTAGAAATAAGTTTAGCAGAAAAGGGGAGAGAAACTGGGAGTTTTTGCAACATTCATCCTGAAGCTCCCTGGGATGAAGGCAGCAGGTGGGATAAAAGGAAAAGTACTTCAAGCCCTCAGTGACGGTGAGCCGTCCCGGAAAGGCACGGGCAGTGGGAGACTATCCATTGCGGAGATGTCAGGAGGACAGGGAGAAGAACAGAGGAAGGCTAAGCTGGGTGAGAGAAAGAGCACAACAATCGAATCACAACGCTTCAGAGTAATTATAGATAACTGGGATGAAAAAGGAAAACGTTGAGAGGTAAACAGAACTGACTTGAATAGGCAAGAATTGAGATAGAATTAGTTTAGCTGAAGAGTAATAATATATTTCATAGATTATTATTTTAAGATAATTTGATACCACCCAACTAGTTCTCATAAAGAAAATGACCAGGTGGAAAATATGCCTTGACTAACTACTAAATTAACAGGTTAACAGAAGTTAACAAGTCAAAATAGACACATTTGTCCCCACAGGTACTTTAAATATCAATATTCACATATTGCCTGAATATGTAAATAGTCTCCGTGGGTATATTAAGTTGCAAGCTGCTTCTGGAAAAGAAGCAGCAATATGTAATAACCTATTTTGAACATGACATTTATTTTGTGATACAAGAAATACGACTGTCAAAGTTTGTAATTTCAATAATTTGCAATTTACTTAAAAAGACTCTGAGTTTCCTAATGTTAGTTTAAAAAAGAATAAACGTGTTCAGAGCTCTGAACTGACAGGCAGGAGTAGCCCTCACTAGGCTCTGCTTTGTTCTCAGACTCTAAGTGCCCAATCACCTACTTGGGACTGTAGGCAGACGCACGTAATAAGCTGAGAATCTATCTCTGCTCACTGATGCCGTGTTTGCTAATGTTGGGCTGTGAACACAGATTCTGAAGCAAAATGTTCTCTGTGTTAACAGAGAGAGATTACATGCGTATGCTTACCCCTTCGCTGGTTTTCTGCAGGTCTGAAGCTGTGTTTCTTGTGTCATTGCCGGGATCTCCACCTTCAGAGCTGCTTTTGTTTTCCTCTTCTTTGCAGTCTTTATCATCTTCATCGCCTGGAGATTTCCGGGATTGTTTAGAGGATTTCTAAATGTTTAGACAAGTTGAAAATTACAGTCAAAAGCACAAAATCCAAATGTCCCAGTATAAGAGACGCAGAAGTAGCAGGCTTTGTACAGCGTCTGTGCTACACACAGACACAACATGCAGTGTGCCAAGGCTGAGCTAGGTGGCACTGGACAATCATTTCACCTCACCAGGCCTCAGTCTACCCAGATGGAAAGGAAGTAGAGGTGGATTAGATGACCTCTTAGTTCTTTCCAGATATCAAAAGTGAAAAATAAAGATTCATGTACCCACAACAGTCACCAATATAGCACGGTGAATACCACCTTGGGAAGGCCACAGAACTGCAAGGCACCTGAAAGGTCATCTTGTCCTCCCCTTCATTTTACTGTAGTGGAAATGGAGGTCCAGAGAAGTGAGGTGCACTTTCCAAGAGAATATATGGGCATTCATGTTGGAACACCTGTTGAAGTTTCTTGGTTAGGGTATACACAGAAATATCTTGACAAAACTTTTATATCCTTGTGATACGAGTCAACTTTAATCTTTTAGATTATGATAGTTACTTAAGAACCCAGGCTATACTGGTGAACCAGTCTTTTCTTCTTGTCATCTTGCATTTGAAATCAAGATGAACTCTAGAGGAAGATGAAAATACAATTATAGTTTGCAGCAAGAGTCGCTTAGCAGAAGAGCACTAAAGTGATTAAAAGCTGGCTCCAACTGTGCACCTTCTTTAAAGTAGTAAAAGGCAGCATTTTTCTAACATTTCTTCTTTAAGAAAATTTAAGAATCTTAAGCATACTGCAAATAAGAGGAAAGGCAAAACTTGCGTAGCCAAGTCACTTTTGGCCTCCAGAAATGAACTAGCAAATTAAAGCTTCCTCAAGCAATCAATTTTTAAAAATGCAATTTCTAAAGAGAAAATATCTTCTAGGTTTGTGACAGAGTGTGTAATCAAACTGCTTCCATTTTACTCAATTAAAACTACCAACCAAGCCCAAAATGTCACTTTAAAAATGCACTCACTTGTACTTTTTAGATAAAGGAAAAGCAAAGATTTAATAATCCAAATGTGGAATGTCTAGACTTAAAAACCAAGCTCAAGTATGAAATTGGAAAAGTGAACTGTATTTTGTTTTAGTAAATACAGCGTAATTGTTGAAATGTGGCAAATGTTTTACGCAATAATTCTCAAGTAATAGTCCTAAAATTTATGTTTATAAAGGTTCTTTCTGAGTAACCTTATAAGTTTTTAATATTATAGTTGAGAGATATAGACTACAGTAAAGGAATTACTATGTTTTTACTAATGAGTAGCAATATTTATTATTCTGCTAAGAAATCTGGCTGCTGAACTGTAACCTTGCAGAGCTCTTGAGGTCACAGAATCCCTGAAAATGTTGTTTTAAATCAGTGTTTAAAATAAATAAAAATTAGTGTGATCTTAAATTCACCGTACATCCAATTGTTGCTATCTTTGTTTTTAAAGATAAAACAACTGGTGTTTTAGCATCATGTTTAGTTTGTTGTGAGACTGCTAAGTCTTACGGTATAAATAAATAATTTGTATGCAAAATATTTTTGAATGATAATTTTCTAGTATCTGCTGTAGCTCAAATATGAATCATTCATACCTTTCTTGCTAGTGAGATATACCACTACCCTCAAATCTGCTATACTGTGAATTTTCATTGTGATTACTAAGCTTTTTTTTAAAACATGTTCTCACTGACTTGACCCACCAGTGGTACATGTATGACTGTCCCATCAGGCAGCTTGTACCACTCAGTGGGACTGTCCCATTCTGTCTGATGGGACGGTCATGGATGTACCACTGGTGGTTCAGAGCTGCCAGCACCGAGACATCCAATTATGGTCCTGTCATGAATGTATTAATAGAAAAATAAAAGCAAGTGAGGTAAAGGATTTGGGACTTTCCTCTCTACCTGAGATGTTTTTAAAAAGTTTGAAAATTACTAGTTTTCAATGCAAAGGAAGACCTTTATGTTAAGAGAGGGATGTTAAAAAAAAAATGAGCATACTCAATAAAAAGGAAAGCGTTTGGGAAGCCAAAAGAGCCATGAAGTTATGCTAGGTAAATGATCTGCTAAGTGTGGGTCCCAGATCAGCAGCATCAACCTTACCTGGAATTTTGATTCCCAGACCCTCCCTAGACCTTATGAAACAGAAATTCTGGGGGATGAGGTCAACAATATGCATTTGAACAAACCTTCCCCATGTGATTCTTACATATGTGAAAGTTTGAGAACCACTGTCTGGTAATTAAGAATAACAAGTCATGGTTCTGGGTACTCGCCTAATATGCATGAAGACCTGCGTTCCCCAGCCCTGAAAAAAATGAAGTCACAGTTCTCAAGTGATCGTGGAGGCTATGATCTTGAAGGAAAGCAAAGGAAATAATCATTTAAAACAGATAAACCTTAGTTAGTAAAGTATGTGTTTACCCCTTCACTGCTTTAAATCATAAGTTCATTCCAAGCACGAACCCTAGTGCTTCCGGTCTTTGCAACAAATGATGAAATAATGGCATTTAACATCCATGTTAACCACATGGCAACCTTAGGTAGCTTAGATAATTTAAGGGTGCACAACACATTGCACAGGGACTGAGTAGGCAATCATAAATGAAAGCAATTCAAGTAGGTATTTAAATGAAGCCCCAAACAGGAAAAGAAATGCAGCTTAAAAGTAGCTGCAAGAGAAGACACAGCCCAATAAGGAAATTCTAATTATTCTGTTGTCATCTGCAAACTCCATCCCATCCTTTTCATGGGGTGCACAGGAATAATGCTACACTCACACAGTTGTATCCACATGCCAGCAGGGCAGATTTTACAGATGTCAAAACAAAAAAAAAGTCTAATTACTTGTTTTTATGAAGTTCCCTAAGTATATCCAGCCACTAAATATAAGAATCTAAGTAGAAGTAACTTCTGCAAGTATTCAGTGTAACAGAGCAGAAAGAAAGCTGAACCAACCAATCTTTAGTCTTCAGAGATTCCTTTCTCTTGCTTCAGTTTCCAAAAAGTGAACATTTTCATAATCTGAATTGAAACCTAGACTTTCAATTCGTAAATCTAGTATCATGTCACTGCTGTTTAAAACCTTACTGTGACACTGGGATAAAATCCACACTCACAGTATGGCCCACGAGTCTGCAATGCTTGGCCTCTGCCTGCCTCTCACCATGGTCGTGACTCTCAGGAATAGCCGCCTTCTTTCTCCCCTTCAGCAGTTCTGCAGCTCTGCTTCTCTCTCTTTGCACACATGTTTCCTACAGAAGGCTCCTCCTTCCACGCTCTTCTTTTGGGTCTCAGCATAAGCCTCACCTTTCAGGCCTCCTTACCTTTCTAAAGTAGGCGCTTTTACTTGTGACTCGCTGCTCCCATGCATTTACTTCACGGCCCTTTCACAATTCAGGTGTTTTTTTTTTTTTTTTAATTAGTTCTGTTTACTACGTGCCCCTCTCATTGTAGTGTAAGTCACAAGGGGGCGGAGACAGAGACAGATCTGCTCACTACTGTAGTTCAGTGTCTGGTGTAAACTAAGTGTTCAGGAAATGCAGGAGTTGAGTAAATAAAAAGCCAAAGTACATTCTCTGAAGCAGAGAGACAAGCATCTGTTTCCTACGTATATGGTACACAGACAGGGTCTTGCATCACACTGTCTCGTATATTCCTAAATTCTTTGGAGTTCGCCTAGAGGTTATCGCAGGAGGCACAGATACTTATATATTCTATCCTTAAATAAAGAACAGCCCCCCACCTCCAACTAAGAGGGTGGTATTTTCCGGACCAAGTCAGTCCTTAAGAGTTAATAGCCTGATTGCTTTAACATCTACGGTTGCCCGTCTGACTCACTTTGCTCTACTATTATCTCTAAAGGCAGAGGCTCCACAGAATGTAATGTAAATTACCATGTTTCCAGTAAAAAACCAAAAATAACCTAAAAGCTTTTAATGAATATGCATGTAACATTAATAACTACAGGGCGTTTCTCAAGTAACCTTTGAAGTATATGACTTTTTCCGTTTTGAGCCTTTTTCATTCTTCCTTTTGCCTTTTCCATCTTCTTCCACTCTGTCACCTTCTTCCTCACTGCTTGCATCTGCGGTGTTCCCACCTTCCCCCTCAGTTTCTGAAGAGCTTTGCTGCTGAATTGCCTAAGGGAAAAAATCAGCTAATTACATTTTTGAAAAAATAGCAAGAAACATAGGCTGCGAAAATAATCACTCTGTTTTAATTTGAAAGGGTTCTGTCTATTCTGAAGATTTTCAAAATAAAGACCGAGAGAACCGGGCCAGGTGACAGACACCTGGAGTCCCAGCTATGCAGGAAGATGGCTCCAACCCAGGAGGTCCCTCAGTCAATCAATGGCTGTCAAACTCAATTTTTCAGTGGCCACTCGACTCAAACCCTTCTGGGTAAAAGAGCTGCATTTAACCCAAAATGCTACTGGAGCCAAAAATAATTCTGCCTTCAACAGGATGAAAAGTAACTATTAGTCTAAAGGATATATTACAAAAATATGAAAAGAGGTAAAACCAAAGAAATGAGACATAGCTAGTGCCAGTGAAGTAAACCATTACCTGGTAACCAGTAAACTTTACTCCTGGGTTGTTTTCTATTTCCCACAATCCTTCATTAAATCCTTTCCGTTTGTTTGACTTCCCAAACTTGTCTTTGTATTCCTTATATGGAAAAAGATCTTTGGGACCTAGGAATGCACTGCAGAGAGATGTTAGAATTGACACGCTGACTTTCAGACAGAAGACACCACAACTCTAAGCATCAACTGAGGTGCTGAGCACAGGAGACTAAAGAAATATAAAAAGCCCTGAGTTAGGCACGTGTTACAAGATGTTTTAGACACATACGTCAAGTCAGAAAAACATGGATCTCTTGGTATATAAGCCTATGACCATGGATTGTGCTACTTTGATCATTCATTCATTCATTCATTCGTTGGTTTTTTTTGAGACAGGGTCTCACTTTGCAGTTCAGGCTGGGCTTGAACTCACTATGTAGCCCAGACTGGCCTCAAACTCGTAGCAATCCTCCTGCTTCAGCCTCCTGAGTGCTGGAATCACAGGAGTGCACCACCATGTGTGGTGGTGATTTTACTTTTAAATTAGTAATAGCTTCCCTGTTTTGAAACTGACTTTTATTTACACAAGTAGAATTAAAAGTACCTACTTTGACCACTTAAATTATCAACTTAAATTAAGATTTATCTCTGTTAAGATTGAGATTTACAATGAAAATATAAACACTAGAATAAAAAAGAATTTTAATTCTATATATCATATTAGTATGTTTATTCACTATGATTTCTATAAATTAAAATCTTATTAATTTTTTTTGTTTTGTTTTTGGTTTTTTGAGACAGGATCTTGGTATATAATAAGGGCCAGCCTTGAACACACTCTGTAGCCCAGGCTGGCCTCGAAGTCATGGTGATCCTCCTGCTTCAGTCTCCCAAGTGGTGTGATTACTAGTGTATATCACCATGTCTGGCTAATGAGTGTTTTAAAAAACACTAAACAAGTAAAAAAACCAGAAGTAGCAAAGTAAAGATAATCTTATCCAAATTAAACCTTATTTTAAATTAATCATAACCATTAAAAAGTGATTTGGAATAAATTCTGGGGTTGGCTAACAGATGTAAGTATTCAAGACATAGTCTTTTGCCTCATTAGCTATGACCTTAGTAAATGAAACTATGGAAGCCCAAATTTTGACCAACACCCTGAAGCTTACATTTCAAACTAAGATTTATTTATTTATTCATTCAACAAATAATGATTGAACATCTATAATGTGTCAGGCACTATCCAGGGATGCTAGGGATTCTACAGGGAACAACAGACAAATGTCTCTACTTTCACGGAGAGTAGGTTCTAGTGGTAAAATAATAAAATGATTAATAAACAAAACATACAGTAGGTCTACTAAAAAAGCAAAGGGAAGCAAAGCAAGGTGGGAAGGATGGAGTAAGTTTTATGGTTTCAGATAGGAAGCTCAGGGAAGCCTCACCCGTGAGGGACCACGCACAGACAGAGCCAAAGGTGGCGAAGTGGCTGCAGGAGCAGAGGCTCTGAGGCAGGAAACACCTCATGTCCCTGAGATACGGCCCCAGCCCCGCTATTTCTCTGCCTCCTACACCCTGACTCTGCCTGTGGGAAATAACTGGGCTATGCTGCCTAATGCTGGGGTTGGCTACTTGTGCTAGCCAGAGCTTGCCTGGACCTTAATAATGAGATACAAGTCAGGGCTATGCGTCCAGTTTAGTAATTTCTGGCCTTCCACACTTTTTTTTTTTTTTTTTTTTTTTTTGCTAACTGGGGATTGAATCCAGGGCCTTCCCACTGAGCTACAGCCCCAGCCTGCCTGCCTGCCTATCTATCTATCTATCTATGTGACTATATCCATCTATCTATCTATCTATTTATTTACAAAATCTTGCAATTCACTAAGTTACCCAGCCTGGGCTTGAATTTGTGACCCTCCTCCCTGAGCTGCTGGGATTATACATGTGCGTCACCATGACTGTTTATTTTATTGTTTAATATCACTTTTAGATGTATGAGGTGCATCTCTTTCCGCTACAGAGAATAGGAAGCGTTCGCTTATGTATAAGTGATATATTTTTATTATCATTCACTAGGAACGACTTTAATAACTGGTTGTGTTAGCTGTTAGCAGAAAGAGAGACCGTGAATGAACAATTCTAAGGCAAGTTTTTGTTTCTGATAAACAACCCTGCTTTTTTCCTGGATTAATGATAATTTCATAAACCAAATTCCCTCTCAAGTGGTTAATTTTGCTGTACGTTTTCTAAATCTTAAAGGTAGGGCAGAAAATAAAATTGTCCAAATCTGCATGCTCTCAGGATTTTGTTATTTCTAGCAAAGGCCTCCTTGGATCATCCAGACTAAACCTACTGGGGTAACGTCACATGGGACAGAAGAGCTTGCATCTCCAGTCACTTGTCTGCCTGGGCGTTAGGACAGATTCAGTGTCATGTTCTGAGGTAAATGTGGTCCTGCCCAGGGTACATTCTCAGCTGACCCGTACATAGCATTTTTGTTAAATTCCTCACCTTTCATGTACTATCCCTCTTTTCATTCATTTCATGTAGTTAATTTTAATTCACTCGACAGCTATTTTGCAGCATGTCTACATGGGCCGCATGCTGGGCTAGGCCCTGTACATGTAGGGAGGCAGCCCTCATGGGACTCTGCCTCAGAGGGGTCAGTATAATCCCAGACACAGGGACACTAGGCACTCAAAACAGTTCAGCAGAAAATGATGTTATCACGGGGTTTTGGAAGCTCCTTCTCTTTCAGGTATTTTAAAATCTACCTCTTGATAGGGGCTGGGGATTTAGCTCAGTGATTAGAGTGCTTGCCTTGCAAGCACAAGGCCCTGAGTTCAATCCCCGGCACCACCAAAAAAAAAAAAAAAAAAAAGAAAAAAAAAAATCTACCTCTTGATGATCAAACCAGAAAAAAACCACATATGAAATAAATCATACTGATCCTTCATAGAAGGCTTGTACTGAATTCAGTCTGGGAATGACGCTGCTTACTTATATTAAGGATGCTATAAGAGAAAGCTCTATAAAATCCTTCATACTGCTCACAGGAATGGTTCTGCTGCACTCATCAGTCATATCAGCCAGGGGGCAAACTCTTTAAGGGCATTTAAAAATTTTCCAGTACCTTAAAGAATGCCTAGATAATAGATGTTTACTAAAGGACTGAAAGTAAACACACAATGTTAGTAAACGGCTGATTTTGGTGCATACAGGAGAAATGTCATGATTTTGTTTATTACATCTTGTCTTGTCCCAGAAACACAACCAGATCACCTGGAGACAGGATATCCTAATGAAAAGTCATAACAAGAGTACATACATAAAGTGGAGGCAGGAATGAGGCAAATATAAAAATAAGTAACCATAAAGCTCTTTGTATTTATTATAAGTAAAACATTGGCTTCTAAAAGCATTACCTTTCTAAGGAGGAAAACATGAGGGGCTGCATATACCATGGTACATATTAAATAAAAATAGGGCTGGGAGTGGAGCTTAGTGGAAATGTGCTTCCCTGTCATGCTTGAGGCCCTGGGTTTCAGCCCCAGCACCAAAACAAAACAAAACAAAACAAGGCCTCCCCTCCCAAATGCCAAGACAAAGGATCACCAAAAAACTATTTTTCCTGAAAGAAAGGAGTATTTCTCACATGAAAAAGGAAATTTTTCTCGAGAACCCTCTCCTGGCTTTTTCAAAACAAAACTGAGGAAAGAGTGTCAGAGACAACAAGCTAAGAGAGGGTTCGTGGCAGGTTCTACCAACATACAAATGAGAAGAGAGGATGACTTTGAATTTAAAAGACTTAACAGATTTTTGGTAGTTTACAGCTCTCCCTAACATTTACAATGTCTACACTGTTTCCTTTTTATAAATAATATATACATTCTTAAATATCAAAGATTGCCAATTGTCCACCAATATCCATTCTCTTCTTTCTTTCATTAATGGATTACTTTCCCCAAGTTTTTAGCATTGGCCAGATAGAGAGTATATTTTGCAGCTTTTCTTGCAGGTACGTGTGGTCACATGACCAAGTTCTTGCCATTGGAATGAATGCAAGTGGAAGTCACATATACAACATCCTGTCATTTCCTTATAAAAAGTTATTGTTTTTCTTCTTTTTACTTCTCTTTTTTTCATTCTCCCTACAAGATGCACATGTACTGCTGAGACAGTTTTTTAAAAAATTTAAGCAGATAAGGGCAACATCAGGGAGCTATATGCCAAAACAGAAGGAACCTGGAACCCCAGAGCAGAGTAGTTTATCCATCCTGATCTATCTTCCTACCCATGGATTATTTCAAAAGAAGGGAATAAATGTCTACATTATTTGAGCTTGTATGTTAGTTAATACAGTTTACTTTACAAAAGATGTGTTTACTTAAGGGTCCAGCAAGTTGAATAAGCCTCATAACTTTGTTCTCTGAAATATGAAGAAATTTCTCTAGAGGGGAGATACATACAAGCTACAAGAGAAATAACTGAGAGTGGTAAGGGAACCACTCTATGACTTAAAAGGCGTCCTAAAAGATACCTCCAGCTGATAAGCAATGTGTAAGTAGAACTAGCAATGACATCCTAAAGCAAAGATGTGCTTTTAGCCATAAAGACTCCTATGAATGAAAAGTGTTAGCATTAGGAAAAACACATTTTAAGTTTAGAACTTTATATAACTGATTATAATGACTTTAATAACATATGAAGATTTATAAATAATCTATAAACAATGGAGTCAAATTTCTCAAAGTCAAATTACAGCTGTTGCAGCTTTATGTTATTTTGTAGACTTACGTTTCATGGGTGCCAAAAAAGAAGATAGGATACTTGTTTGCTGGAGGCTTCACAGCTCCCTCTGGGAGTTCATCAATCTATTAAAGATAAATGTAGTTATTAAATTGTTACTGTAAACAATATAAACATTGTTTGGTTACTGCTAGTAAAATTAATCAAAAGCATAATTGCTTTTCTTTTATTGAGCCTAACAAAATAATTGTAAAGGTCATATTTGGCCCACCACATAGAAGTTAAAATTGCAAATTTGTTATAACCATTATGATAATTCACAGGCAGGAGCCAAAACTACTCGTGTTCTTTGACTCAACAGCATTACTCCTGGGGGTTCTGTCCTACTGAAGTAATTAAAAATAACAATAGCAACAAAGAAATGAAAATACGTATTTTGTTGAGTAATAATGAATTTATATATATATATATATATGTAGAAATATACATATTGCAACTACAAGAAATGGCCAGGTTTTTGCTTCTGAGACCTCCTTAGGCAAGCATTTCTCTTTAACTAGAAATGCTTTCTACCTATAATTTGGCTTCCTCTCTGTACCTGCAACAGTCCTAACTCGCAGCATTCACAGGGGTTCAGCAAGTGAGAGGCCTTAAATGGAAGGCTGTGTTACTTTCTGGAAGCCAGATCTGGGAACACATCTGTACTCTCACTTACTGGCTTTTGACCTTGGGCTAGTCACTCAATTGCAGTTTCTTTACCTCTTCACATGGAGCTAATGACCCACATCACTCACAGGGCTGCTGTGACCAGCAAATGAAAGGCAGTTTAGAATCCCTGGCACACACCAGGTGCTTAATAAACAACAGGTACTTGTTACCGCCTTTCATAAGCATACAAGCTCCCAGAGGAAGAGGTGCTCTTCCCAACTGGTTTACAAAGTCTTGCCCTGCCCAGCTCCTGTTGGCTGACTTCTCTCTTGATGTTTCCTCCTGTTCCTGTCTGCCTGGTATAGTCCTGCAACATAGCATGGCCATACGCAGAGACACATTTTTGGTTTGGGTTTCTTAAGGTAGGGTCTCACTATGTAGTCCAGGCTGGTCTTGAGTTTACCATCCTTCTGCCTCAGTCTTCTCAGTGCTGGGATTACAGGTGTGCACTACCACACCCAGCTAGAGAGATGTTTTTTGGTAGCTATTCTTTAAAAAAAAAAAATATATATATATATATATATATATATATGTACATATATATATTAAAAATATATTTTTTGGTGCTGGGGATTGAACTCAGGGCCTTGCACTTGCTAGGCAAGCTCTCTACCACTGCACTAAATCCCCAGCCCCTTAAAATATATTTTTATTAGTGCACATTAATTTTACAAAATACTGGGTTTCAATGTGGTATTTTCATACATGCATATAACATTTGATCATATCCATCTCTTCCTTACTCTCCTTTATACCCCTCTTCTCCACTCCCTTATTCCCTTCTGCTTGTCCAGTATCTCCTTTCTACTTTTACATAATCTTTTCTTTAGATTCCACATATTAGGGAAATCATGATACACGTGTTTCCGAGTCTGCTTATTTCACTTAACACAATGATCTCCAGTTTCATCCATTTTCTTACAAATAACATAGTTTTCTTTATGGCTGAATAACACTCCATCGTAAGTATATATATCGCATTTCATTTATCCACTCATCTGTTGATGGGCACCAGACCGGCTTCATACACTGGCTATTGGAAACTGTGCCGCCATAAACATGGGTATGGAGGTATTCTTATAATATGCTGACTTTAATTCCTTTGGCTATACACCCAAGAGTTAGGTACAGCTGGGTTATGTGATAGTTCTATTTTTAGTTTCCTGATGAACCTCCATACCGATTTCTATTGTGGCTGTACCAATTTAAATTCCCACCAACAGTGTAGAAGTGTTCCTCTTTCCTCAGTATCCTTGCCAGCTTCTGTTGTTTTTCATGTTCTTGATGATAACCACACTGACTAGGTGAGACGGAATCACAATGTAGTTTTGATTTGCAATTTCCCTAATGGCTAAAGATGTTGAACATTTTTTTCATATACTTATTGGCCACCTGTGTTTCTCTTGAGAATTATCTGTTCAATTCATATGTCCTCTATTAATTTTTGGAGTTTTTTGAGTTCTCACCAAGATATATCATGTACAGGTACAAATTAACTATGATGAATGTGATCATTATATATATATCTACAACACACCAATATATTTTCTTGGTAAATAAATAAAAAAAGTTTTTTGAGTTCTTTATATATTCTGGATATTAATCTTCTATTGAAAGAGTAGCTGACAAAAATGAAAGACACATTTTTTAAATCATCCTTTTTGTGAAGCTTTACCAGACTGTGCAGTTGTACTGCTGTGACTGCTAAATTCTGTGTGTGTTTCTATGGTTGTACTTCTTACCTCCTATTCTATTTTCAATTTATTCTCCATCAGATTACGAAATTCTGAATGTGGAATGCATGTCTTCCTAAAAATTCTATCCCTCCTGCTAAGACTTGGCTATGGTTTAAGTATGTCTCTCAAAAGTTCATGTGTTGGGGGCCGGGGATTTAGCTCAGTGATTAGAGTGCTCGCCTTGCAAGCACAAGACCCTGAGTTCGATCCCCGGCACCACAAAAAAAAAAAAAAAAAAAAAAAAAAAAAAAAAAAAAAAAAAAAAAAAAAAAGTTCATGTGTTGGGAGCTTGGTCCCTGGTATTGCAATGTGAAGAGGTTGGCCTACATGAGAGAAATGCAAATTAAAACAACGCTGAGAAAGAATGGTTATCATCAGGAAAGCAAATAATAACCAAATGCTGGCAAGGCTTTGGGGAAAAAGGAACCCTTCTACATTGTTGGTGAGAGTGTAAATTAGTACAACCACTATGGAAATCAGTATAGGCTCCTCAAAAAACTAAAATGAAATTCCACCATTTGACTCAGCCATTCCTCTTCTGGGTTTCTTCCTTAAAGAGTTAAAGACATCATATTATAGTGGCACATGCACATCCATGTTTATAGCAGTACAACATGTAGTAGCTGAATCGTGGAAGCAGCCTGTATGTCCATCAACAGATGAATGGATAATGGTCTCTGTACATGATGAAGTACCACGCAGCCATACAGAGGAATAAATTTGAGTTATTTGTAGGAAAATGGTTGCATCTTTAAGCCATAATGTTAAGTGAAAAAAATCAGACTCACAGGCACAAATTTGGCATGTTTTGTCTTATATGAAAAATCCAAAATATAAGTAATTTAAACAGGAAAATAAAAGATAATACAAAATAGGAAGATAGATCCCCTTCAATTGGAAAGACAAACTAGAGATGGAAGGGGGAAGGAGGGAAGCAAGAACAAGAGGAATTTTAAAAAATCAAGATGTGTTATGTACATATACCAAACCTCCACGATGAATGTAATTGATATGTACAGCAAACATGTGCTAACAAAAACAGAGATGAACCGAGGGGGAGACTGTTAGGCCACTGGCAGCATTCCTTGGGAAGGGATTAAGGTACTTCTTCTCACAGGATCTTGAGTTAGTTCTTGTGAGAGAGAGCTGTTACACAAACACCAGACATCTGAATCCCTCTCTGGCTTTGTGTTTTATCACACGATCTTTCTCTCTTTCACATGTTCCACTACTATGATGTTGTCTGCCATGATGCTGTGCTGCCTGGGCCATGCTTTCTAGACTCCACCCTCCAAAAGCGTGGGCTAAATAAGCCTCTTTTCTTTACGAATTACCCAGAATCAGGTATGTTGTTATAGTCACAGAAAACTAATACACCTACTATCTAGAATAATCTCTGTCACACAGTGATTCTTAATGTTTGCTTTCATAATGCTAATATTTCATTCATTTAAAAATGTGTCAGTATGAAGAGTTCTATGGCATAATATTAAGAAAATGAACACTCTATCTACACTATGATTACAATTATATATGCCTATTCCTACAGACAGGGACTAGAAGGAAATAGGGAAATGTAAATATTAAGTGTGAGGTAAGTGGTATTAAGGAAGAAAATTTTTCTCTTTTAAAGTTCCCTTTTGTTGTCACAGCTATAATTTGCAAGAGAACAAATTCATTCTTATATGAAAAACTTGTAATTACCCTTCTATAAATAAAACTTGCTATTTCTTTATTGCTGTTATTTAATCAAACCCCTAAAGATAAAGATACAGATCATTTCATTGAGAAGTTAAGAACTTTTCTTCAACATATTTCTGATTATTCAAAATTATGAGCTTTTGATTGTGATATTGTATGTGGCACCAAACCAGCCTGTGGACTGTAAGCACCTTTGGAACTAGCCAAGTTGATGAGCAATGTGTTTCTTGGCAGTGCATGTCAAGTGGCACAAGACTACAGTCCCCAGTGAAAGGTCACCGCCAGAGAGATCCATGATTCCCCAACTCACTGCCTCGGGACGATTTCTATACTGTGACTCAGCAAGTTCAATTCTAAGCAGAAGTGACAGAGCTGAGATCAGAGGGGCTGAATTGACTGGATTCCATTGGGCGGGCTCTGAAAAGGCTGAAGGTGTATATCTACGAGTCCTAGGAGTCTATGTGCTGAGTCCCTGTGAGTTTTTGACCAGGGATTTGGTAGACTTACAAGTAGCATAGCAGAGGTCAGTTGCTACAGGAATAAAGACAGAACAGAGATACTAAAAATTAATTTGCTCAGAGGAGTTAAGAAATCTTTTAATCACCTCCTTAACACCTCAAGCTGAGACACCAGTGTAAATTTAGCCCTGAGAGTGAGGTATAGCTTAAGACCAACTCTACGCTTGTTTAAACAATACCTAATATGAAGCCCTGCTGAGACCTGCAGGGAGAGATTTTAGAGGATGAGTTCCAACACATGAACTGAGCTTGGGAAATACCTCATCTATCTGTAGCTTTGCTCTAAAAAAGTGTAAAGCCAAGTTATCCAAATTCAAGGTGTTCGGTCAATAATTGAACTGTCTACCATAAGAAAAATTACATGGCAAAAAGATTTTAAAATTGAGTTTCAATAATTCATCAGTAACAATAGCGAATTACATAATAAAAATGACTAGATTTAAAAAGGGAAACATGACCTATATTAAGAGAATAAGCAGCCAACAGAAACTGATCCTAAGATTACACAGATATTTAATTTAACAAAGACTTCAAAGTAGCTATAATATAGACTTAATGAATGGACATATAGGGAACCTGAGCAGGTACAGAAAGTATACAAAAGAAACACATGGGAAGTTTAGAATGGAAAAGTACAATTACTAAAATAAAAAAGGCACTTGATGAGTTTGATAGCAGAGAAACGAGTCAATGAATTTAAAACAACAGAAATTATCCAATCCCAAGAACACTGAGTAAAAAGACTGATAAAATATAAATAAAACCTCAAGAATTTAAAGAACACTATTGTCTTAGTTACTTTTCTCTCGTTGCTGGGACAAAATACCCAACACCCAAAGTTAGGGGAAGAAAGGTTTATTTAGCTCAGTTTGTAGAGGTTTCAGTCCATAGTCAGCTGGGTCCAAGGCAGGGTGGCATGGCAGACAGGCAGAAGGCAGCAAGGTAAGCAAGGAATGCAAGCAAGCAGAGGGGGCACGGGGGACCAGCATCTTTCTGTATTTTATATCTTATCCAGGCTACCTGTCTTTAGGGTGGGCAGTACTCCCACCCTTAATCCTAATACCCTAAACCTATCCTTGATCCCAGCAGAACCATGCCAAACCAATCAGTGGACTAATTTAGTAATCACACACTCTAGATTCAGCTACCTCTTACCACATGACGCTTTGGGGGGACATCTAGACACAAACCATAACATTCTGCCCCTGGACCCATAAAGACTCATGCATAGTCCTTTATGCAAAAGGCATTTAGTCCATCTCCAAGAGTTGCCAAAATCCCAATAGTTTCAGCAGTGCTGAAAAGTCCAAATCCAAAGTCTCCTCTGAGATTTAAGGCAAACTCTCAGCTGCAAGCCCCTGTATAAATGAAAAGAAGGTTAAATACTTCCAACATACAATGGCACAAAATAAACATTTCCATTCCAAAAGGTATAAAAAGGAATGGGATCAAAGCAATTCTGAAATCCAGCAGGGCAAACATTAAATCCTATAGTTCCATGTGCAGCATCAGAGGTGATCTGTGGTGAAGTCTGAACTCCAAAGGGCTTGGGTGGCTCCGCCCCTATGGCACTTCCCGTGGTGGTCTCTCCTATGGCTTCTCTCTTGGGCTGGTTCTGCTCCCTCCTTGCAGTTTTCCTCAGGTGATCC
>PVJO010017610.1:0-38769 GCA_004026905.1 Hystrix cristata | reverse complement strand
CGGGGGCTCGGGGACTCGGCGACTCGGGGACTCCGAGGCTCGGGGGCTCGGGGCCAGGTCCCTCGCGGGCAGGCAGGGCGCAGGCGGACCGGACCCGCTACCGCGCGGGCGAGAAAGGGGTGGAGCGCCAGCTCGGGACTCACCTGAAGAGTCGGTCCCGGCCCTGGGTCTGGTTGGCGAAGCGGACGAAGGCGTCCATGGCCCCAACCCAAGGCCAAGCGCGGCACGCCGGCTGCGGGACCTCCGGGACGCCGCGGGTCCCCGGGGAGCTTGGGAACCCCAGATAGCGGCGGGTGGGCGGGGACCGAGCTTCCACCCACGTGGGGGCAGACACGCCTTCCGAGGAGCCGCCTCCCGGGTTTCCGGTCGGAGCCGGAAGTGGTGGTTACTAAGGCAACGCGGGACGCCCGTCCGGGTGAACAATACTTGGGCTTTCTAAACTCCAGGACCGCGGCTCCCCTGGCATCCGAGGACTCCGATCGCCAGTTGGGTGTCCGAGTGGAGGCTCTGAGGGTCTTGTCGTCCCCTCCATAAGGGTCCCCGAGCCTCCCCGGAGACCCCGGATGCCTGAAAACTCAAGGTGGGATCTTGAATCAACGCAGCCCGAGACATTCCCTAGGCCTTTCCCTGGGGACTTGGAGCCTCATCACGTCCCGGAGCGGTGCCTAGCTACCCTTGGAGCTGCACTAGCTACAGGTCTGCTGAGGAAAATGCTCAGAACTGGGGTGAGCCAATTCCTGGAATGTGTTCCTAGTTTGAGAACCAGGTAAAATGAGAATATTAGGATTATTGGACGGTAACTACCTAAGGAAATCCTAAAAGAATCAACATGAACAAAAGAGGCAAAGGAGATTACGGTGAAACTGCACACTGAACATTCATTCTGTGAGGGTTCAAGATAGAGCCCCACTCATTCCATAACTAATTTTATAATATGTACCCTTTATAGTCACAAAAAAGGTCACCATTTTCGTTTGTTTTTGTGGTACCGGGGATCGAACCCAGTGCCTTTGCAGAGGTACATCCCCAGCAGCTTTTTAAAAAAATTTTGTCTTAATTTTAAAACAGCGATTTGCTGAGCTGCTAAATGGTCCGGGCTGGGCTCAAATTTACAATCCTCCTGCCTCAGTCTCCCAGAGTGCTGGGATTACAGGCGTGCACCACCATACTCTGCTAGTTTACCTGTAATCTTTATTCCCCAGTCCCTTCCCACCCATCCTCCTCCTCTGGTTTCTGGCTCCACCTACCTGATTGAAATGGACCCTGCAAGCAGTGTGTGGATACTCTAAGCCACACCCAATGTGCTGCCCATACTCGTGCCAACACATTGCCGTGGACACATTTCTGCTCCTGGAGTGCTCACATTAGCTGCCAGGTCTGCCTACAGGAGAAAGCTGGGAAAAGCTCATACAGGACCTGGTGTCATTTAGGCAATTATTTCCAGGGATATAGGTATGGGCAACACGATCTAGACCAGTGATGGTGAACCCTTTAGAGCTTCTGGTGAAAATGCACAGCCAGGGCTGGGAATTTAGCTCAGTGATTAGAGTGCTTGCCTTGCAAGCACAAGGCCCTGAGTTCAATCCCCAGCACCACAAAAAAAAAAAAAAATGCACAGCCACCTGTGGCATGTGTGCATGGTGTGCCACAGATTCACCACCACTGGACTAGGCTCTACAAGAAAGACATGGGCTGTGGGCAAGCATATCTTTTTGGACCCATGGATTACTCACACTTTGCAGAGGGAAGTACCGTCCAGGCCATCTGAGGAAGTACTTCTCCATGTTCAGCCATCTAGGCACCCAAAGGTCACTGCAGCTGTGGTCTAAGGGGGCTGGCTACTGCTCACACTGGCAGCAGACTCTGGCATAGTCTGTGTGGTGCTGGTTTCACAGGCATATAGAATGCAAGCATTGTGGGGTCATGGAAGCTTCCACCCAGATTTCAAAGGAAGGCCTGGGAAGCCAGGCACTATCGAACACAGTCAAAGTCTCTACCAGGGGGCCCTACTAGGGTGATGCATGAAGCCATGAGAGCGAAGTCAAAGCTGTAACGGAGACCCAGGAAGCTGGAAATGCCAGGAATATGGAACATCTGCCCAGGAAAGCTGCAGGCAGTGATAAGAGTCAGGGGACAGAAAGGTCATGTAGGCTGCAACTGGCAAGGCTGTGCAAGCGCTTTGAAGCTCACATCTCTCTACTGCATGCTCTGGATGCTGGTAGTGGAGCTATGGGATTTAATGTTTTCCCTGCCGAGTTTTGGTTGGCCCTATTCCTTTTTATTCCCCTATTCTCTTTTAGGATGGGCATGTTTACCTTGTACCATTATATCTTGGAATTACTTTTTAAAAAATTGTACAGGGGTGCATAGCTAAGAGTTGCCTTGATTTGCAGAAGAGACTTTGGAGTTGGGCTTTTGAGCAATGTTGTGAAGGAACCGCTGAGACTTTGGGGAGGGAATTAGTGTGTTTTAAGTTGTATGCAGGATTGTCACATCTATTAGATGGAAGTACAACCTTGTTATTGTGTTGATTTGGAGATTAAGTATGGTTCAGGCAGATGTGATTAGGTGTCAAGTTGACCAGGGGTGGCCTTGTAATGGCTAATTTTTATTGTCAACTTGATTGGCATGTGAGATGCCTAGGAGGTCAGTACAGCACACTTCTAGGTGTGTCTATGTGGCTCATGGTGGGCGGGTCATGACTTTGGGGACTGTATGTGGTTCCAGGCCCCTTCCTCTCTGGCTTTGTCCCTGTCTCTGCTTCCTAGCCTCCATAAGGTGGGCAGCTTTCCTTTACCATGCCCTTCCGCCATGATGTTTCTGCCTTGGACCCAGCAGACTATGGACAGAAACTTCTGAAATCATGAATTAAAACAAACCTTTACCCCTTTAAGTTGTATATGTCATATATTTTGTCCCAGCAATGGAAAAGCTGACCAATACATTCACTAATTTTTTTCTTCCACCCATCTAATTTGTTTTGCTCTGAAATCCGGTTGTTAATCTAATCGGGTATATTTTTCATCTCAGAAATTATAGTTTTCATCCCTAAAAGTTTACTTTGATCTTTTATATATTTTCCATGTCACTAATTAATGTGTTCAGCATTTCCTCTCAGTTTTTAAACATGTGGAATACAGTTGTAACTTTTTATCTGCTAATTCTTAAAATCTGCATTGATTCTAGGTTGGCTTCAATTGATTGATTTTATTCTTCATTATGACTTACTTTTTCTTGCCTCTCTCCAGGCCAGGTAATTTTTTATTGTATCCCAGACCTTGTGAACTTGCCTTCATTGGATGCTGGATATTTTTGTATTCCTGTAAATATTCTTGACCTTTGTTTTAGGATGCTGTTAAGTTTCTTAGAAACAGTTTGTTCTTCTTGATTCTAAAATTTGATGAGTAATACTAGTGCAGCATTTATTCTAGGGCTAATTCTACTGAGGCAAGAATCTTCTGAGGACTCTACACAGAGTCTGAGAACTATGAGATTTTTCCATATGGCTGGTTGAAACAGACATTGCTCCTGGCCCTGTGTGGGCTCAAGCTACCATTCCCGTTAATCACTTCAGGTGGTTCTCTCCCCTGCAACACTGAGGCTTCTCACTTGGGCACTGAAAATGTCACAAATGTGCCTCAGCACATGAGAAAAGATAACAATGGCAGCAGGGCTGCAGGCACCCCCTCAGTGGGAGACCCTACTCCACTACCCTATCCACTACTCCATGTTTCCCAAATTCCCCATTCAATACTCTTTTTATTTATTTATTTATTTTTGGTCTTGCTATGTAGTTCAGGATGACCTTGAACTCATTATGTAGCCCAGACTGGCCTCAAGCTGGCAGTAATCCTCCTGCCTCAGCCTCCTGAGGGCTGGAATTACAAGCATGCACCACCACACCCAGCTCAATGCTTTTTAAAGTATAGCACTTGAAACCCTTTTCATACACAATTTTGAATTTTTTGAGGTACAGATTACTTGTTCTCTTCTTGTAAACATGTACTTTTTATTAGTGGAGTGAATAAGCTATCAATGTTTTTCTAAGTATTTAATTATTTGATTTTGTAAGGTAGTTTGGTCATTTTTTTTTCACACCTCAGACATTTGTGTGGACCCCTGAAGAATCACGGAGGCCCAAGGCACTGCACATACAGAGCTTGTGGGTGGCAGCAGTTGGAGCACAGGAAGGGACAGACGGGACAGCATCATTGGCAGAGCTTGAGCTGCTTTTGATTGGGTCGGGGACGGGAAGAAAGCAGGAGAGTCACGGCCCCTCATCCAGCTGACTTGAGCACAGCCATTTGCAGAGACAGACAACCAGGAGAAGGCATTCATTGTAGGAGGGATAGTGAGTTCCATGTGGGGACAAGAGACCACCGCGGTCCTAACTGAAGTCGGTCAGACTCCTCTCCTTCAGTCGCAGCCCACATCATCCTGGCTTGGCCTAGAAGGCTGCCGTCTCTCCTGGTAGCCTCCCTGTTACGAAGACCATATCCCGGAAACACTCCTGTGGCAAATAAGGGAAGTGTCCATCTGTGGAATAAATAGTCCCCAGAGGACATGGGACCAGAGAAGGGCAGTGTGCTGGGTTCCTGTTGCTTCCCTTTTTTCTCAAGGTCCCTTTACTTCCCCTCTCAGTTTTCCACACAAGTTGCCAGTGCCACCTTTGGTGATGTCATCCTCCAAAAGAAGCCAGATTCAGAAGAGGCTGCCCATTTCTACACGACAGGGACCAGCGGAAGTGCTGTCCCCCATGGAGAATGACTGGCCTAATGATGTTGAAGACAAGGACTGTGTCCTCCAGGATCTGGATCAGGGCCTGGACTCCCTGCCTCAGCCTTACCGAATGATCAACAAGCTGGTGAACCTTCTGTTTGACCGGTCGTGGGAACTTATTGAAGAGAGGGCTGCGCTGAGGGAAGCCAACAGCACCCGGATCCAGCCCACTGTCTACACTCCGCTCACACGAATCCAGGTGTGGAGTGGGCGTTCAGGCTTCTCGGGGGAGCGTTAATAAATGAAAACACTGTGTGTGCCAGGGAACGAATCCTCCCAGAAACCTTCATTTGAGAAGTCAGGTACATTTGGGGAGATTATAAGCACACCGATGCTCATCAAAATAGATCTGGTAACCACATGGGGAAACAGGGCACTCTGGTTGATTGGAGATCATACAGAGGCCTTTTATATTCAGCTGCTAGTACTGGAAAATCTTCTTTAAGGTAGTAATTTGCTCTCTTGCTTGGTGGTTGAGAGTCCACCGTGCCCCGGCTCCTGTCTTCCCGCCATGCCCTGGGTGACTAACGCACAGGCCCTTGGCCATGCTTAGTGTTGTGAATGTATATCTGTTCTCAGCCTCTTTGTTTTCTTTGGCCTCCTTCTTCTAAATGTGAAATGCTGTGAATGTCTTAACGCTTGGGCAAGAGTTATAGATGAGTGCTCTGTTCGGGAGAGACGTATCTAAGAAGAGCCCTTGACCCTCTTTGAAAAGTTACTTCATGTTGCTTGAAGAATGTAACAGCTGAAAATAGTTCCTTTTCTTTTTGTTTTTGTTTTCACAGCTCAATCAAAGGCCCAACTGTATGGCTATGTCACAAGACTATGTATTTATTGGAGGAGCCAAAGGATTCTCAGTCTATAATCTGTACAATGCTGAAGAGATATATGTCTGGGACAAATTTAAAGTTGATGTCACTTCCATCTGGGTCACAGATTTAGGGAGTGAAATACTTATTGCTCCTGTGGATGAAATGGGTATTTGTTCTTCATGTTCCTTTTTAGCATGATTTATAACTAGCTGTAGACTGTTCAATTTAATCTCCTGTCCAGGTCTGGGCGGGGCCAGGCGTGGAGCGTTCTCCCTGGTCATGTGGCAAACGCCCACCGAAGGTGTGTGGTGTGCCAGGCACTCTTCAGTCCTTACAGCATTTGACCCCTACAGCAGCGCTAGAGAGAGGGCGACGCACTATCCCTGTTCAGGAGAGTCGCCCGAGGTCTGGAGGTTATGTAATACATCGAGGTGACATGGAAAGTGGGTGCCACGGGCAAGCTCCACACCAGGCAGGAGGCCCTGGAGTCCATACCTGTCCAGCACCCAGCAGCTCCGCTGCTCATGTAAACCAGAGCTGGCTTTCCTCCCTCAGCCTTCCTGGGGAGTATGGCATAGAAATCATGGTCCATGGCCTGGATAGGTGAGCAGCGCTCCTACTGTTTGCCCTACAAAGGCCGGCTCCCGCCAGCTGGCCCTTAGGTGTGGGCAGACCATGCTGCTACCTGTGCCGTGGGGGCTTCCCTCTTTGGCGAGGGCTGAGAACGCAAGTGTCAGCACTGGCCAGGGAGGGAGGTGGCCATGGGACAGTGGCCAGGAGGGCAGAAAGCTCCCTCTAAGCTGAATGATGTGTGCAAGCGAGACTCCCTCAAACAGCAGCCGGCACAGGCCAGCACCCCAAGGCACCCCCAGGCAGGAGTCTGAAGAAGTCAGAGCCAGAGGCAGACAGACCAGGAAGGGTTGCTGCCGTCCTTTAGGAGCAGTGAAATACGTGTGTGCGGTGGGGAGGTGAGAAGTCCTTCTCCCTGCCTGAGGCCACTGGGCAGACGACAATGCTGTCCCTTGGCAGCAGTGACAGGAGACAGGTTCTGAGGGGCTGCACAGCCTTGGGCACCCGCAGGACCTGCTGGGGGACACCGCTGCTCGGGAGTCTGGGCTACAGAAAGGATCTTAGCAATCACTGTGTGTCATACTCACGGTTTCTCGGCTGTGCAGCGCTGTCTGATGAACTTGAGGGCCGACGGCCTTGTGTCCGCAGCACACTCACTGGCAGAGAGAGACGCCCATGCATCTCCAATAGGCTGAGTCAGGCTGTCACCCGCCATGGCCAGATGCCTCGATGAGGCCTATATTGTGGACACTGAGGAAGTGTCTGGGTATCTGGGAGGCACCTAGAGAAAGGGGTGAGACATCATGGTGGGCAATGATCATATGCTGGAGCCCTTAGATTAAATGGGAACCAGAGTGATGGAATCGGTTATTAATTCAGCTAACTGAATTGCATGAGGAGTGGTTGGAATTGAGGCATTTGAGCAGGTGAGATGATCCTTTCTCTCAAAGACCATGAACTTGCAGAAGGAATACAGTGGATAACAGTGTGGAGCAGGAGCAACGGGACGCCCAACAGGCGGCTGGGACCCAAAGGGCGGTTTGCGGCCAGTGTGCTTGCTGGGTCCTTCGAGAGGCATGACAGGGCCGGGGAGGAGGGAGCCGCGCAGGATGTGGCAGCATTCCAGGGGGCCAGGGAGGAGGCCCCGGATGCCGAAGCCCAGGCTTCCCTGGCTCCCCGCCTGTCTTCTCACTGCGTCCTGTTTCAGGTATCATCAGACTCTTCTACCTGTACAAGGACAGTCTCTTCCTAATCAAAGCCATCAACGAAGTGGTGAGTTTGCTGGTCGTCAAGGAAGAAGGTTGCTAAGGAAGTTTGGTCCAGATTGTTCTCTGGAGCATCAGGCCAGCACCCGCAGGAAGTACTGAAAAGTCCCCACATTTCACAGGAAGTTTTGCGTTCCTGATTCCAAGCCCACCCGCCCCCTGAGTGGAGGGCTCTCCCGTCCCCAAGCCCACCCGCCCCCTGCGTGGAGGGCGCTCCTGTCTCCTGTGTACCTGGCACCACTTACCTCTCCCACGCCTCAGGAGCAGTGCAGACCCCCTTCCCGGGGCCCGTCCCTCCCACGCCTGAGAAGACCTGCCCGCTCCTTCCCTCCTGCCCTCCCGCAGGACACAGGTTCTCCTACTGAGAGTCTGCACCTCTGGACTCTCTGGCCTTTCCGACTGCTTCTTCTCCTGAGTGTGACCCCTGGCAGGCAAGGGGCCTGTCTTGTCCACCTTTGGGTCTCTGGTCTCCGACTGGGTCAAACTTTTTTTTTTTTTTGCAGTGCTGGGGATGAACCTAGTGCCTTTGCACTAGGTTCCTCAATCATTTTTAAGTCCTTTTTAAGTCACCCAGCCTGAGCTGAAACCTGTACTCCTCCTGCCTCAGCCTCCTACGGTGCTGGGACTAAGACATGTGCCCATAATTATACATTTTTTAAAAATTTCATTGTCGCCTTTGGAAGCTGCTAGATTAGAGCACAAACTTAGTATTCTGAAAGCCAACAAGGGAAAGAATCAAGCATTTATTCTCACTTGCCCAAATGGGCTGTACTTAAAGCTAACCAAATAGTGGGTGATGGAAAGATCTTCGTAGAATTCTAACACAGAAGGGGTGACAGATTCAGCGAGCCTCACCCTGTATCTGTTTGCACAGTCACTGTAGTTAGACAGTGACCCCCAGTGGCTGAGGGGACGTGCAATCAGAGTCACAGTGCTGGTTCTCGGTTACCAGCCCTAATGTCACTGCCCACAAGACGATGCAGTAGGAGGGACCCGCACAGCCCCGGGGTCAGTGCTGAAACACCCACCTTCAATCTAATCAGCCCCAGATCCAGTCACCAGTTCACAGGAAACATGGGGACCCGAGAATGTGTTGCGCAACACCAAGGGGCTCGATTAGTGCAACTAATGTGGGGGAAAGGTCATGTTTCCTTCACCAAATAAATGGCAAGCAGGAAAACAAGTGGGGAAACCATTATAAATTAAAAGACTTAACGGTATGCATGAAATACACGGGCTTCATTTGGATCCTGAGTTAAACCACGAAAGGAAAGTGAAACACAGACTGGCTATTAAATTGTTTAGGAATTACTGCTAATATTTTAGGGTTCTCTAAAGGCAAAATAGTAATTTATTGAGTTTGGATGGGCGATAAATAAAACAGATTTGTCATAGTGAGAAATGGGTAGTGGGGAGTTATGTTATTTTCTTTGTATTTGAAAATTTCCATAACAAGAAGTTGCTACTAAAATATATAAATAATTTTAACTAGTTTTCCTTAAAGAGAGAGCTTATCAACCTAACTAATCTAGCCACCCTGTTGTGCTAGTAGTCTAAGCTCCCTCGAGCCTAACCCTGCACACTGGGACTCTCAACTTGCCTGAAACTTGGGTGTGTTCATCCCAGACTCACACCTAGTCTCTGCTCAACCTCGATGGAGCCCCGAGTCTGGCAGCCGCCGGTTTTCAGGCTCATACAGAACCAAGTGCGATTCAACCAAACAATCACTGTAGGTTTGCTAGACCGACCAGGAGACCCACTAGCAGGGCATGAAGCACCGGAAATGAGTCCCTCTTCTTTCCATCCCATGTGCTCCAATCCTGCCCACCCACAGGGAGCATGAGGGGCTCATGGCAGCTTTCCAGGTCCCGGCTCGCAGAGGTCCTGTGCTCCAGGGTGAACCACGGCAGGCCCCAAACACGTTCTCTGTCACCTGGCGCCGCTCCTCTGTCACATCTCTTTTCTTCGCAGGATGACAGCAGCAAGCAGGCCCCCTGTGTGAAGATGGAGATCTCCCACGGCGGGGACTTCGCAGCCTTCCTGCTGCAAGGCAAGGTCACCCCAGGCGGTGGGGCAGAGGGAGGACAGAGGCCTGAGCCCTCACCCAGGCACTGGTGTTGGCAACATTTGTACCACCGTGCTAGCTACCTCAGTGGAGGCTGAGTCGACAACCTTCACACAGTACCATTCGCTCAGACTACTCTTTTAGTAATTGTTTATTTTTTATTTTATTAGTTTATTAGTATGTGATGTGTCCATTCCTTGTAGGGAGTTGGTACATGCACATAACATGTCTTATTTCTCATCCCCTTTCCCTTCCCTCCCTCCTACTAATGCTATTGTTAACTAAGAACTATTAGCCACAGATTCTTTTCCTGATTTCACCAGTTTTTTCACTAAAGTTTTTTTGCTCCAGTTCAGTCCAGGATGCCATGTCGCATGCAGTCATGTCACATGAGTCTGCTCGTACCTGTGACCTCTTGGTCATTCCTGGTTTTTTGTGGTCGGGACACTTTGGAAGGGTACCAGTCAGATGTTTTGTGCACTGTCCCTCAACTTCAGTTAGTCCGAAGCGTTTCTTATGATTCAGCTTCGGCTGAGGATGTGAGGAAGACAGTGCGAGGAGGCGCTCTCGCTACATCCTGTCGAGGGGTATCAGACAGCAGCACAACTCGTCTCATTTACCTCCATCGCTCAGATTAAGTGGTGTCTCAGGTTCCTCCACTGAAGGGCTACACAGTTTTCTCTCTCACTCCTTTTTTTTCCTTTTCTTTTTATTCGTTTGGTGGTTGTTTTGTTGTGAAGTGTAGGGTCTTACAGTGTTGACTCCAAACTCCTGGGCTCAAGCAATCCTCCTGCCTCAGCCTCCTGAGTAGTTGAGCATATAGGCATATGCCATCATACCCAGCTTTACTTTTCCCTTTCTCTACTCTATAAGGAGCAGGTACTAAGTCCAGACCACACTCAAGGGGAGATGATATAGGACCCCGCTGGAAGCAGAATTAAAGAATTACGGGACATATGTAAAAGCCACTACAGTAATTAGTAAACATTTTGGGGGAGATAGTTTGAGAGGTGGTGTATTCGTGGTTTTGCTGTTTTGTTTTGTTTTGAGACAGGGCCTCGCTATGTAGTTCAGGCTGTCTTAGTTACTTTTCTTATTGCTAAGACAAAATACCTGACACCTAAAGTTAGAGGAGGACAGGTTCATTTAGCTCACCGTGTGTAGAGGTTTCCATTCATAGTTGGCTGGCTCCAAGGCAGGGCGGCTGGCGGAGGAGAAACAGTCCATGGTGGGCAGGAGGCAGCAGAGCAGCAAGCAACAAACAACACTAGCCCTCTTTCAGTCCCTTATGTTTTATCCACTCAAACCCAGGGTGGGGTGGCCTTAATCCTCCCCAGAACGATGCCACACTAATCAGTGGACTAATATAGTAATCACACACCTGTGATCCCAGCACCACATACTTAATCCCAGCAGCACACAGTCTAGATCCAGCCACCTCTGAAAAGCCCCACCTAGGACCGCATGAGGCACTGGGGGGATGTCTGGACACGAGCCAGAACACGGCCTTGAACTCACTGTGTGGCCCAGGCTGGCTTCAGACTCTTGGCAACCCTCCTGTCTCAGCCTCCCAAGTGCTGGGTTCACAGGCTGCACTGTCGCACCTGGAGAAACGATGCAAACATGCTGTTCCTCATTGAATTCTGCCCCCTAATCTAAGCGTCTGTCATCCAGTCTTGACTGTGTTAGCAGAATGTATTTTATTCAAATGTTTGTTGTCTGGATTTTCAACTTTAAATATTTAGCCCTAAATGGACCTCTATTTATACTCTTTCTCAAAACAATGGACATTTATTCTCTCGTGGTTCAAGGGGCCAAAAGTCTGAAATTAAGGCTGCCTGATGATTGTGCTTTACGGGGATGTTGAGGCAGATCTCACACCATGAATGGCAACCTTTCCCAGCTTGGCAGGTGTTCGGTCCAGAGGCAGAACCCGTGTCTACAGCAAGATAAAGGCCCACAGCCGCCCACACCTTGTCTCCTCCTCGAACACTGGCCTGCCTGCCCTGGCGCTCTGTCGCTGCTCGTACACATGCCACCTCCCCTGCCAGACAGTTGGGAAGCATCCCCGGGACGTACTTTTTGCACTAGACCCGGGTGACGGTCCGAGCCAGCGGTTCCGAGCCTTGTTGCCTGCTTGCTGTAGCTCAGGGATTCTTCACTTTCCCGACACAGGAGCCGGCGACGTGTGGCTGGACGTCTACAGACTGCCCAGGGAGACTTGGCTGAAGGAAGCGGGGCAACCGCCGCTCACTCTGAACCCGAAGAAAAAAGTCAGGCCGCTGGTAGGAAACGCCCGTATCCCTGACACAGTCTCTGTGCCCTGGACCCACGGCACCCCACATCCTCCCGAGTTCCAAGACGAATGAGGCTCCTGGAGGCGCCTGGAGGAAAGCGGGAGCCAGGGCGCGTGTCTCCAAAATTGGTTCGCTTTGGATACAATTTTACAAAGTAGAGACAGTCCAGTATTGGGCAGGCCGGGATCTCTGTCTGCGGAGACCCTGCCTGACTTTTCTCCAGGAGGCAGCTTTTCTTTCTGATCCCTCTCCCATAGGTAATATTTCCTCTCCTTGGCTGAAGTCAGCCTTTAATGCCCTGAATTCCACTGAATTTCCCAGATTATGGTATAAAGGGAGTGTTCTTCGCGTACAGGGCTGCGTGTTCAGCTGAGAAGGCAGGAACATTAGCATTTCAGCCAGGTTACGTGATGCCCAAGCCTCGGGGGTGTCTGCAGGATGCTGTTCCTTAGTAGTAATTAAGGCTTAATTTGCCTATTTATATATAAAATGTGCACTTAGTATTTTTCTTTCCTTTTCACCACCACCAACTAACATTAACAAGCACCCCTTTAAAATGTATCACGGCAGGCGTGGTGGGGCAGGCCTGTCATCCAGCCAGCTCCCCGAGAGTGCGAAGATCAGCAGTGTTATTAGTACCAGAGATGGACGGGGCGGGCCACGTTCACTGCTGACCCGCTGAGCGTCTTCAGAGTGGGGAGTGGCCCGTGTCCCCAGAGTTTACTCCTCCGAACACTTACAGAATGTACCCTTCACACCTCTTT
The DNA here is from genome assembly GCA_004026905.1 of Hystrix cristata. Lineage (NCBI taxonomy): Eukaryota > Metazoa > Chordata > Mammalia > Rodentia > Hystricidae > Hystrix > Hystrix cristata. The sequence goes on along the minus strand of PVJO010017610.1, from coordinate 26,217 downwards.
TCTGACACTTCTCACATACTACCTTGGTTTTTAATATCCTGTTATGGTTGCAGTGTGGCGCACACCTGTAATCCCAGCACTTGGGAGGCCGAGGGAGGAGGATCGCTGTGAGTTCGAGGCCAGCCCGGGCTACATAGTGAGACCCTGTCTCAACAAAACAAAACAAAACAAAACAAAATCCTGCTACGCATGAAAGTCCCTGGATTAAGGGCAGACCTTCTGCTTCTTTCTCATCAACCAGTCCCAGAGCATAGTCAGTGCCCAACTGACAGATTTTTTTTTTTGAGAGACTAATTTATAATCCAGATAGGAAAAGCACTTTGGACTGGGGGTGTTACCGCACCATAATTGGCTTTTTTCCCATACACTGGGAAGCAACCAATTAATGCCTGTTACAATGGTAGTTCTTTTACTATAAATTATATTTACTCAGGCATGGAGGTACGCGTACGTAATCCTAGAATTCTGAGAGACTGAGGCAGGAGGATCTCAGGTTTGAGCCCAGCCTGGGCAATTTAGTGACTCAGTGAGACCCTGTCTCATAAATAAATAAGTAAATAAATTGCTGGGGACGTACCTCAGGGCAAAGGTCCTGGGTTCAATCCCCAGAAATGGAAAAAATAAATGAATAAATAAATAAACAAGGCAACCAGAAATGTGAAAAGAATTAAGTTTGTGAACGGAGGTACCACTGTATAAACAGAGTCCACCCAAAAAATGTATACACGCTTCAACAGTTTGCCATGCTAATAACTGTCTGGAAGCTCATGGCCACCACTCTGAGCACCTCTTATAATTGTAGAGGCCAAAGGTAATTTGTATTAATCTCATGATGTCTCAATAAATTCAGTATTAAAATGTTTATAAAAGTTTTTCTTTTCCTGATGTATATGCTTTTTGGTGGACTCTGTATATATGGTGGTTACTATATAAAATTGTCAAGATTAAGACTATATTTTGCCAATCATAAACATTCACTTCATGAACATGTTCTATACATGTACAGAAACATCACCTGGTACTAGAATATGTCCAATTTTTGTGTCAAAGGCAAGAAAAGAAACACTTCAAGTTTTATTTTTGTAATGGTGCCCTAACTGAACAGCTCACCTCTATTCATTCCTATTTTTTCTTCTTTTTTTCTCCCCCTTTGTTTTTTGAGACACAGTCTCACTATGTAGTTCAGGCTGGTCTTGAGCTCACTATGCAGCCCAGGCTGGCCTCGAACTCGTGGCGACACTCCTGCCTCAGCCTCCCGAGTGCTGGGATTACAGGCGTGAGCCACCCCACCTGGCTCCTATTTCCTCCTATTGTCATTAATTAATTATTTGCTTCCTCAACTACCGTTTAAAATCTTGACAAACAGGGATTGTGTTTTAAAACCCTGGAGGCCTGAGGACCACCCCAACTTGGTCCTCCAGGTCTACCGCGGGCTTCACTTTCCCCTGGGAGAGGCAGGGCATTTGGGACGCTCACAGGGGAAGGGGCACAGCAGACCTATCGTGCGCTGATTGCTCATTTCTCTTCCCAGAACACTCCTGACGCCGTGATTCCAGGAAATACAGAAATGGTAAGAAACTTGAAAGAAAATAGAGACTTCTGTGAAAGATTCTTATTTCTAAGTATCAGATATCTGGGTAGAATGTCCCACCCAAGCACTATGTTCAGATGCTCTGCGACTTACTCTCGTGTCTCATGTCACTGAAGCTGGCTTCCTACCCTGGAGGAACGTGACCCTCCTCAGGCCCGGGGTGGGTCCGCTGAAGTCAAGGGAGCTCACGCTCGGGCGTCCTAACCTCAAGAGCCAAAGCCATCGGCAGGAGTATGTGAGCCACTGAGTCCGCGCCACGCACCAACACTTACCTCCAAGGGACAGGAAGGAGGGTCTGGCCCCTCGGCTCCTTAGAGTCAACAAGGGCCTTCCTCCTCTCTGCTCCTGGTGCTGGATGTTGTCGCTGGCTCCCACACACACTCCTCTCACCATGAGGTGACATTGCTCTGTCACAGCGCCTGCACTGCACTCTCTGCATTTTCAGCCTCTAGAACTGTGAGCAAAATAAACCTCTTTTCCTCATTAAGTAGCTTGTGCCGGGTCATTTGTTACCATAATGGAAAGCTGATTAATGTATCACACAATATTTTTCTGTGTCTAGCTTATTTCATTTAGCATAACCCTCTAGTCTCACCCATATTGTGGCAAATGGCAAGATTGTATTCTTTTCAAGGGCTGAAAGATATCACACTAAATCTATACACCCCAGTTTCTTTACTCAGTTGTCTATTCACCAACTTTTGGGTTTTTTCCATATCCTGGCTACTGTGACTAATGCTACCATGAACAAGGGTATGCAGGTGTCTCTAGGAGGTGATTTAATTTCCCTTGGGTATTTGCCCAGAAGAGGGATTGCTAGATCACATGGCAGATCTATTCCTAATTTCTTTAGAAATCTATATACTGTTTTGCATAATTGTTGGGCCATTGCTCATCTATCAAGATGAGTTTTTCTTCTTTAATCTGCTAATGCAATCATTTGCATTGGTGGATTTTCTAGGTTAGGGTTGGTGGCACATGCCTGTAACCTCAGCTAGAGAGGAGGCTGAAGCAGGAGGATTGCAAGTCCAAGGCCAGCCTGGAGAACAGAGTGAGACCCTGTCTAAAAAAAATTTAAAAACAAAAATGGCTGAGGATGTAGCTCAGTAGTAGGATACCCCTAGGTTTAATCCTCAGTACTGAAAAAAATTAAAATGAAAAAGATTTTCTAGTGCTGAAACAGTCTTCCTTCCATTCATACTTGGTCATACTTCATTACTTATACTATATTAAAGTTCTAAATAAAATATTAGCCAAGAAAATTAATCATTCCATGTTCATTGATCGCTCTGTGTTCATGGGTAATTTCAAATTCAAGCATGAGATTGACTTAATTTTTTTTGTGTGGATTGTTTTCGGATCAGCTTTTGAAATAGTGTATGCTACTCTTGTAAATTGGATATTTTTCCTTTTCTCTTCCCTAGGTCTGAATAACCTTTTATGTTTTCAGTTTTCTTTTTCTTTTGGTTGAGACAGGGTCTTGCTTTGTAATGTAGGCTGACCTTGAACTCACTATGTCACCCAGGCTGGCCTCAGACCTTTGGTGATCCTCCTGCCTCAGCCTCCCAAGTGCTGAGATTACAGGTGTGCAACACCACATCCAGCATGTTTTCAATTTTTTCAAGGATGATTAGCCCATAATATTTAAAATTTTTGAGCTAATTTCAATAATAACTTACTTAATTTAGACATTCTGGTTTATTAGGATATGTGTGTATAAATATTTCTCCTGTAATATAAAAAAACTCCAGTCTTTTATATCCCTTTCTTGTTTCTAATGTTATTTGTGCCTTTTTCTTTCCCTTCCTCCCTCCCTCCCTCCCTCCCTCTTCCCTCCCTTCCTTCCGTGCTGGGGCGGAGCCCAGGGCCTCATGCTTGCCAGCCAAGTGCTCTGTCACTGAGCCATATCCCACCTCCTATTACCCTTTCACTATCTCTAAAATCCATTGTGACATCATCTCTCTCACTCCAGATATGGGTGATTCCTATCTTCTGCTTTTCTTAATCAGCTTGGCTAGAGGTTTGTCAATTTTATTATCTTTTAATTTTTTTTTTTTTTGAGACAGCGTCTCAACATGTAGTTCAGGCTGGCTTGAACTCACTATGTAGCCCAGGCTGCCCTTGAACTCCAGTGATCCTCCTGCCTCAGCCTCCCATGTGCTGGGCTTACAGGGGTGTGCCTCCACACCGGCTGTCAATTTTATTAATTTTCTCAAACAGCAGACTTTTGGTTTCATAAATTTTTTTTCTTTGCTATCTAACAGATTTCCAATTTGATTTTTATTATTGTCTTTGTTGACTTTCGGTTTAGTGTTTCCTTGTCTTCTTTTTTTTTTTTTTTAACTACGAGAAGACAATTTATTCAAAGATGGTGGAGAAGAGGGAAAAGAGAGATGACAGATAGCTACTCCATGAGTAGGGAGCATTTGAAAGCGAAATACTCCTCCTTGTCTTCTAAATTCTTAAGGTAGACGCACAGATCACTGATGCAAGGTGCTCTTTTCTGATATGTGTTTAGTTTATAAACTTACATCTAAGTGTGGCCAGCCTTCCTATCCGCAGGTTACACACCGGCAAACTGAACCAAACCCAAGTCAAAATTTGAAGAAAACTGTGTCCACCCTGAATATGTACAGGCTTTTCTTGTCATTTACACTGTATTAGGTATTCTAAGTAATCCAGAGTACATGTAATGAAAGTACTTGGCTGGCTCTCTGCAGGTTCTATGTAAATACTATGCCGCTTTCCATACAGGACGTGAGCACCCACAGATTCTGGCATCCAGGTGGTCCCTGGAACCAGCACCCCAGAGATACCGAGGGATGACTGTGTCTTTTAAATTTGGCTATTTTCTCAATTTCATTCAATTCAAAACATTTCCTAATTTGCTTTTTTATTTCTCCTTTGACTAAATGATTATTGAGTGTGCATTTATTGCAGATGTTAAAGATATCTTTCTTTTATTGGCTTCTCATTAAATTTCATTTTGGCCAGAGAAAATACTTTGTTTTTTGAAGCTTTAGGTTTATTGAGACTTGTTTTATGCCCAGAATATAGTTTATCTTGGTAAGCACACTTGGAAAGAATAGGTATGCAAGTGTCTGTGTCCTTACTACATTCTCACTGACATTCTACTTATTCTATCAGTTACTGAAAGAAGAACCTCTAAGGTTGTAGATGTGTCTATTTACTTTTTCATTTGTGTGAGTTTTGCTTCATATATTTTGAAGGTGTTATTTGATGCATAATAATTTGGACTGTTATATTTTCTGATGACCATTTTATCATTACACAATTTTATCCCTGGTGATACTCTTGGTTTTTTTTTTTTTTTTTTTTTTTTTTTTTTTTTTTTTTTTTTTTTTTTTTTTTTTTTTTTTTTTTTTTTTTTGGTGCTGGGGCTCGAACTCAGGACCTTGTGCTTGCTAGGCAAGCACTCTAACCGCCGAGCTAAATCCCCAGCCCACCCCAGTGATGTTCTTTGTTTGGGCTAAAACCTTTTAAGTCACATTAATATAGCCACCCTGGTGTTCCTTTGATTAGTTAGTGACATTTATCTTTTTTTATACTTTAATATTTAACATAGTTGTGCCTTTCTATGGAAACTGAGCTTCTTTTTAAAGGTATGTAGTTGGGCTTTGTCTTTCTATAAAGTCTGACAATCTTTGCCTTTTAATTGTGAGGTTTAGGCCATGTACGCTTAATATGACTATTGATATGTCTGAGTTTTAATATACTTCCTTGCTATTTATTTTCTATTTGTTCCATCTGCCTTTCTTTCTTTTCCCTCTTTTTTTTGGCCTGCTTTTTTTTTTTTTTTTTTGCCTGAGTGGTTTTTTTTGTTTTGTTTTGGTTTTTTTGGTGCTGGGAATCGAACTCAGGGCCTTGTGCTTGCAAAGCAAGCACTCTAATCACTGAGCTAAACCCTCAGCCCTTGCCCGAGTGTTTTAAATGATTCTGTGTTATCTTCTTTGTCAGCTTACTGACTATGCCTTTTTCTTATTTTAGGATGTGAATTTTTGCTTTAAAAGTGACATTAAATTGAGCCTTCCAGTTCACATAATGAAGATCAAGCCACCTAAACCAATCACAGGTAAGTATGATTCAGCTAATATTCTCTTTCCCTTTGCCATTGATTTGTCCATTTTTTCCTTAACCTTTCTTCACAGTTTTCTCTTTTTCTATTTATTAGCAGCAATATCTAATTAAATGCAGTGTAATTAAATTAATAGAAGAAATTCTTTTAAGACTCATAAGCTCTGGAATCAAAAAACAAAACAAAACCAAAAAAAGCACGTATTACACAGATACAGTTAACAGAATCAGAAGGTCAGGACCGGGAGACATCCCTGCTGGCTGCTGGCGGATTCCATTCCTACTCTCCTGAGTAATTAACTCACCAGTGTTTCCCAGGAGTCCGTCATGCACCAAGTAAGACCCATCTCCTCGAAACTGATGGTGTCTAAGGGAGGATGGAAGGGAGCCACCGGAGTAGAGGTGATGCTTAAGTACCATGACCAAGAACGTCTAGGACCAGGCAGAGTGGAGGGAGTGGCCAGCCGCCCTGGGAGCAGACAGAGGCCTCAGGAGAGGAAGGGACATGTGGGTGGGGTTTTGAAGGGGGAGTAGGAGCTGGTTAAGAGGGGCCGAGGTCAGAGTCATTACAGGCAGGGAAAACAGAGTATCCCGTCAACACAAGTGGTCTCAAGTCACACCGGCAGGCTGCTCACTGTGGTGTCATTGAAGACTGTAAGATAAAATCTGCTACACTGACACAAAAGAATCCTCTGCAACCATTAAAAAATTAGGAGGGAAGCCAGGCGTGGTGGCCCCAGACTGAGGCAGGAGCACTGCAAGCTTGAGCCCAGCCCGTGCAATTTAGGAGACACCATGTCAAAACAAAAAGGGCTGGGGGGGTCGGTCAGTGGTGGAGCAAGCTAACAAACAAAAAAGACGGGGACTACAGTGGACCAAGACCAGCCAGTTCACTTTGTAAAAGAACATGGTGATGGAAATTGGCCTATCGGAACTTATTCTAAAGTTATAGTAATTAAGATGAATGAAAAGATGAACAATAAAAATGTAGATTAAATATAGACATATAGAAATAGAGAGAAAAATAGATGCATGAAGCAGGATGGAAAGGTCAGAACGTAAATAAAAGGACCCCAGCATAAGTGGACACTTGTGGCGTAAGGGAGGTGGCACAATAGAGAAGGGGAGAATAGATGGTCGCCACAGCCAACGATGCTGGTTGTCCATGTCCTCACCAACACTTGGTGTGGTCAGTCTCTTACACATTAGCCATCCTGGGGCTGTGTGGTGGGATTCATTTACACTTCTCTCAGTGACTAATGATATTGAGCCCCTTTCCATGTGTTTACTGGCCATTTGAAAGATCTCTCCTTGTAAACAGCCTGTATAATGCTCTTGCCTGTTTGGTATTAGATGAACATAGGGAATAAAAAGTTCTTAATAATTTATAAGAATTCTTTATATATTGTGGATATGGACCATTAGTAAGTTTTATGTATTTCACAAACATCTTTTCTCACTATATGGCTTGCTCTTTCATGCTTTTAGTAATGTGTCTGGTGATCAGAAGTTCCTAATTTTAACGTAATCAAGTTTATTCAATTTTTCTTTTTTTTTATGTCCAATTTTTCTTTCACTGGAAGTTTTTTTTACGGGGGTATTAGGGATGGAACTCAGGGCCTTGTGCTTGCTAGGCAAGCGCTCTACCACTGAGCTAAATCCCCAACCCCTGGAAGTTATTTTTATGACTTGCAAAAAGTCTTTCCTTATCTAGAGGTCCTAAAGATACTGCTTTTATTATTTTCTAAGAGCTGTATTGTTTTACCTTCCATGTTTGCCGCTACGGTTGATCTGGAATTTAGTTTTGTGCCTGGTGTGAGGCAGGCATGATGTTGGCTGGGTTGGCGGCCTGCGGGGAGGCCGGCTGCTCTGTCCTGGGCTCTGCGAGCTGGAGGCCAAGACGGGACACCTGGGGCCCCAGGCCAACCAACGAGCAAGAATGGATGTCTGCAGGCAAGTGAGAAGCGTGGAGCAAAGAGTGGAAGAGCAAGAAAGGGGAGGCCGGACACTCTGACTAATTCTGGAATGTTCTCAATCAAGGCACCACATTTAAAAGCCCCCTGGAAGTCTTCGCGAAGGTGGAAGACTGCTCTGGGCTGGGCTCCGGGCAGAACCACTTCATCAGGGACAGCCAGTGGGAGCAGCGCGCCGAGCTCTTTCGCACCACCTACAAGAAGGAGCTGGACGCGGAGGGCGAGGAGGAGCCGCCCAGGTGAGCCAGGAGGCCCAGCCCGGCCCTGTCCCCAGGAGCCCCCAGCACAGGCAAGAACCAGCCCAGCCCTGGGGCAGGCCCGGTCTAAAAGGTCTTTCTAGTTTGGGGCAATTTTTAGAAAACTTCAGCAGATTTTTTTGACATGTCGTGTGAAGACTGCTTAAATACAAAAGCTGAAAACATGGATTAAAAAGAAGGAAAAGCTAGGGGTGCAGCTCAGTGGTACAGCACTTGCCTAGCATGCATGAGGTCCTGGGTTTGACTCCCACCACCAAAAAAAAATTTTTTTTTATTTACATATATATTATAAAAACTATGGAAACGAGAAATGGAGGTTATTTTAGTTTTGTGCATGGCATCTCTTTAAAGTTCTTCCCTGATTTTCTAAAAATACTGAAGATCCTAAAGGTGGAAATGAAAGTCACCATTAACATTTTTCTCCATTTCCTTCCTATCTTTCTAAAGGTAATGGAGTATAGATGTATAATTATTATAATACACTACCACAATATTTTTTTTTCCGGTATTGGAATCAAACACAGGACCTTGTGTATGCCAGGCAAGTGCTATGTCACTGAGCCATATTCCTGTCCCTTTTTATTTTATTCTGAGACAGAGTTGTACTAAGTTGCCCAGGCTAGCCTCGAACTTGCAATCCTCCTGCCTCAGCCTCCAGAGTGGCTGGGATTACAGACATAACTTCTAATGTATTGTAATACATCAGTCAGCAGTTAGGCTTCTGTATTAGTCAGATGGTTCTAGAGTCGATGGTTTGCAAGAGAGAAGATTTAATACATGACAAGTACAAGTTACAACATTCACACACACAAGCCAAATGCAGGAAGAGTGCAGAACATCTACCAATTCACTGGAGACCCAAAAGATCCAATCCAGGGATAGGAGTGCATGGCAATGTCCCATGTACCTTCCTGTGTGCACTAAAAGGCTGAAGAAATCTATACTGGAACCAGGATACGACGCTCACAGAAGAGATGAAGACCAGAGCTCCCCTGAAGCAAACAGCAGCCATCCCTGACGACAGCAAGGCCCCGAGCTCCTTCTGTGACGAGAACAGCCGAGTTCCCTTCAGGAGAACCAGCCGCAGCAGAGCTTCTCCTGGGAAACAGCCCGCCAACTAGCTACAGCTCCCACTCTGCCTTATGTTGTATCCGCAACAACCCTCAGGTGGATCTTGTACGCCCAGCATCATACCAACTCCGTCCAGCTGGGCGTTCTGGCTCCAGTTGACCATATTAGGTCCACCACAATCCACCCCTGGTCAACTTGATAACCAGACACATTTCTTTAAACCACAGTCTCCAGTGGCAGATTTGTAAAGAGTTAACATATCTTGGTCTATTCAGATTTACATTAACAATACAATTCTTAGTGCGCTCATTCCTGCACCAGAAACAAATATTCAAAGGATGCTCAACACTGATTACAAACAGGTGTCCAAAAACTACAACTATACATGCTTTAAAACAACTCCATTCTGTCTCTCTCTTGTTCTACACTTAAAAATAAATAATTTATTTACAAAGTGCAATATACCAGTACAGCGCATCCACATTAAAAAAAAATGGCTTCAAGTTTTAAAATTCTCTTGGTTTCTGTTAACTTTAACAACAGAGCACAGCGATACTAAGAAACACCCCAAAAGATCTCCCGCACCCCAGATACACTCTTCCCTTCTGGTCAAAGGTCTCAGGTCATTTTTCATTGTCCTGTTTCTTCCCCACAACCACGTTCTCTTCTATTCATCCTTGCAAACCCACAGCTCCCCTCTGGCCAAACACTTCAAGTCACCCTGCTGGCTCTCGGCTCTCGATTTCCAACATAGATCTGGCCGAAAGCCCTCAACAGTAACCATGCCACCATCCCAGCACCAGACTACACTGAATTCCATCACTCAGGCAGCATCTCCAAACACAAGCAAAATGTAGACCAACTTTCTGTCCAAGCGCCACACAGACCGCCTGGGATCCAGCAGCCAGTTCAGTCCTTCTCAACAGTCCTTCTCAACAGGGGCCTCCTGAGCCGCCTCCTCGCCGGCAGCGTTTCCATCACTTAACTCTGGTTTTCCGGGCTCTCACCAGAGTCTCCCATGTAATTTAGGGAGTCCTAGGGCTGCCTCTTTGGCCAGTCTCTCAAACCTTTCCAAATTAATTCCAGACTCTTACGCCACATGACCAGACAACGTCACAGCAAGGACCCCACTTCTCCGGTACCAATCTCTGTATTTTTCTAGAATCAGTGGTTTGCAAGAAGGCAGATTTAATGCAGGAAAATTACAAATTACAACATTCACCCACAAGCCAAATGCAGGAAGAGTGGAGAACGTGTTCCCGGGAGAACTTGGAAGTCTCTGTGGTGGACGTGGTTTTCTGAACAAGCTCTCCTCACACCTGCTGTGGGTCTCAGGAATGCTCTCCTTTCCACACAGGAAGTGAAACCTCTCATCTTTCTGTCAGGCGGACCTTGAATTTCCTCACCTCCGGACACGGAGGCTGAAGACCAAGTCCTAACAACAGCTGCCCATCACTGAGCTGGACCCTGCCCAGGCTCAGCAATGCACTGTGGCCTGCCCCTGTGGCCTAGGGAGATACAGCATTTAGGGATTTTCAAAAGCCAGCTGTTACGCTGCTATGAACAGTGTCTTGTGGCAGTATTTATACCATGAAAATCTGCAAACTTTACATATCAAGTCTTCACTTTAAGACCCATTAGACTACTGTTTATCACTGCACCAAAACGCTAGGGAACAGCAATTTAACTACAGAAGGAAAGGCTCGCTGGGCACGGTGGTGCACACCTGTAATCCCAGCACTTCAGATGCTGAGGCAGGAGGATCACCGTGAGCTCGAGGCCAGCATGGGCTACACAGTGAGACCCCATCCGAAAAAAAAAGAAAGGTTCAGTTTGGCTTGTGGTTTCCAAGGGTGCAGTCCATGGTAAGCCGGTTCCATTGCTATGGCCTGAGATAAGGAAGGACATTATGGTGGAAGAATATGGCAAGGAAAGCTGCTCAGCTCATGACAGCCAGGAAGGAGAGAGGGAAAGAGCCAAGAGAGGGGAAGGGGCTGAGGACAAGACACACCCTTCAGGGACACACTTCCAGTGACCTGCTTCCTCCAGCTGGGCCCAACCTTCTAGCACCCCGCCCCGCTGGGAACTTAAGAGTGGATGAATCCAGTGATGCAGCCAGCACCCTCATGATGCACTTGCCCCAGAGGCCCCCCCCAAACACTGCTACATGCGTCTTTGAGGACACTTCCTATTTCAACCATGACACCCAGCACACCTCAGCACACCACTGGGTGTGTGGCCCTGGGACAGGGAGCATTTATGCAGACCACCCACGTCCGCCCATTCGTTCAGGGATCCTCCCCAGGACAGGGGGGCTCTCCCATGGGACCTCACCCAGCGGGACCTCTGGCCTGCACCTCACTGGCCTGGGAGTGACCCCGCAGCGCCACCCTCCGAGCATTCCAGGTCCGCATGTCTCACCAGGGCCAGCAGCCAGAAAGCGATTGCCTTGCAGCTCCCGGCCCCTGGAAAGGTCCACCCTAGTGGTCCATTTCTGGTCCAGAACTGAGACCCTGCAGCATCCCTCCTGGCCAAGGAGCCAACACAGAGCTGACCATGTCTCTTGCCTTCGCAGCACCGCCACGTTCCACTTCCTCCTTCCTAGCTGCATCACCATGACACCAGCGGAAGCCAGGAGTCCCTCGGGTAAATGCACACGCGCAGGAGGTGGTCCCGGGCAGGGGTCGCCTCAGGGAGATCCCCTGGGCCGCCCTCCCGAGAGGCGACCCAGCCAATCCTCTGGGGGAGGGAGTGGAGGCCGACATTAGGTCGCCAACGGTGGCTCAACAGCTGCTGTTTGGGTCTGTGCTCAGAGCCCAGATAATAAGGGCCGACACCATCTTCTGGCCTCCCCTGGGACCAGCTCAGGGGGCACCTGGCACCCTTCCCAAAAACTCACCATCTCCATAAACCGCTTTTGACTTCCAGCCACTTCCTTCCACACCCAGATGTGACTCATCACACTGCTTTTCTCCTCTTCCCAGGGGTGGCCAGCGTCCTGGGCATACACTGGGCCGGAAGCCACAACTTCTTCCTCTACTCCCTGAACCGAACCCTGAAGGACAAAGCCGGTACCATCCCCAAGATGGGTGCTGCCCGCACTCGGGGCGAGAACAGGTCCCCTCATGCTGCCCTGAGAGTGTGTGACTGAGAGGCAGCAGCGTCACTTCCGGGAGCCAGAGCTGGCCAGACGGGGGTGGGGGGGTGGCCCTGTCCCTGAACTGGCATGACAGGCCAAGAGGGACAAAGCCCAGAGTCAGGTCCCTGCCCGCTGGCCAGTCATTTCACACCCAGCCTGGCTTCTCGCCCGCAGAGCTGTGAAGACAGGCCACACTCTACGGGGAGAGCAGAGGGCAGAGTCTCCCCACCCAAAGGCCCCTGGCATGGATAGGCACCAAGAAAACATGCTTTGCTTTCCCCTCAATTCATTCATTCAACAAACACACATGTGCTCACTGTGTCAAGACCTGGAGCTGTGCACGTCTTACTTTTTAGCGTTGTACCCAAAAAGTCATGGTACAAATTCACAGTGAAGGATTTCCTTCCACCCTCACCAGGCAGCCTGTCCTGCCTCAGTCTTCCCATCTGTAAAACGGGGGGTACTAGTAGGCCTTCCTTCTAGAACTCTTTCGGGAACTGGGCTAAATGGGGCCTGCAGAGCCCCTGGCACTGTGCCGGGAACCTGCGAAATGACTGTTAGCCCAGACATTAGGCCTGCAGACGGGGCTCCTGGAGCCCCGGCTCCAGGCAGAAGGAGGGCAGCGTGGCTGGGCTGCAGGCCATCGGGTGCAAGCGGTGGGCAGGGCAGGGCCTGGGCCAGTCCGGTGAGCGGTGTCCTCCCCTAGATCCCGAGGGCGTGTGGCCCTGCGCCGCGCCCATTGCGGCCTCTCTGAGCAGCTGCTCCTCCTACCTGGTGCTGGCCTGCGAGGACGGGGTGTTGACGCTGTGGGACGTGGCGGAAGGTGAGCCCCCAGGACCTCCCGGGCCCCTGCGGGTTCCCGGCCGCGCTGGGGCAGGAAGTCCGAAGGCCGCGGGAATTCAGCGGGTCGCAGGCACCTTCCCGAAGCCCCGCCTGTGCGCGTGTGAGGCCGGCGTGCCACCGCGGCCCTTCCCATGACCCCAGGGCTGCAGTGTCTTCAGCAGGAGATCCTGCAGCCTCCGCCCGCCCCCCAGCCCCGGGCTCCCGAAAGAAGCCAGTTTTCTTCCTCCGTGTCCGCCCTCCACTTGGTCAGTCGGTGGGCAGGAGCTCTCCGGCCCGGAGCCGACCGGCAACAGTGGGAGTGGGTGGCCTCCTGGGGTCCAGCTTGGCAGGTGCCAGAGGCACTCGGTCTGTTTCCCGGAAACACACCAGACCTATGAAGGGCCCGCAGCTGGCAGAGCCCCCGCTGCTTGGCTCTGTGCACCCCCCTCCCCGCCCCAGGTCCCTCACCACTTGCGTCCGCAGAGCCCACCCCACCCCATCATACCGTGTGACTTCCTTCTCCAGGGTTCCCTCTCGGAGTCATCGCCCTTCCCGAGGGGTGTTTCTGCCAAAGCACTCACTTCCTGAAGTACTTCCTGGTCCACAAGGGACGGAACCTGTACCCGGAGGGCCCAGTGAAATCCCGAGTGAAATGTGTGGTGCTGTGCACCGACGCTTCACTCCACCTGGTGGCAGCCGGCGGCCCGCAGGAACCCACCAGCAGTGTGCTGGTGGCCAGGTGGGTGGCTCGAGGCTGGACGGGGCCCACAGCCTGCCGGAACCGGAAGATAGGAGGTCCTCTGACTAGTGCCCACTTTCCCTGTGGTCACCACTGTCCTGCCGGGCTGCTCCCATCGCTGTGTCATGTGTTGATGACATGCTTTTCTAACATCGTATGAGGGCATGTATGACATCTTCCATGTGCCACAAGACCAGAAAGAGCTCATGTCTGCCAATATAACCTTTCCTCAGTTTCCCCAAGATCTCTCCCTTTTTTAATTCTTAAAAAGCCTTTGTGCATGTAAATGAATCTATATCACGTGTGTATGTGCGAAAAGAATGATGAGATGAACTCCCAGTGAGAGCTGATCCCCAGTTCCACTTAGATCCTCTGCATGCCCCCCAACCACAGCCTCCTTGCGCCTCCCCACAGGGTGTCACTCATCTGTTGCTGCAGAACCCAACCACCCCAAAACTTAGAGGCTTAGAAAGCAGCTGTGAGCCCTGATTCTACAAGTCGGCAGCTGCTTCCTCTCTTGACATCTGCTGGTGTCCCGTGGGGCGAAGCTCGTCCCACGGCCACCCCACATTCAAGCAGTGGGAAAAAGGACTCCGCCCGTAGATGGGAGTCACTGACAGATATGGCCAATGTTTTTCAAACCTATCACATCATTTTCCTAAATTCATCATCCCTTCGATTTCCTTTCAGAATTAACCACGTATGTGTGACTGTATCTCCTAACAGCATATCGTTTAGCCGTGCGTATTCAGGCAACTCCTGCTGGTGGATTTTCAGACCCCTGCTAGTTGTTGATGCACAAGTGTTCCCCAGGACTTATCCCAGGAGAGGACGGTAAACTTGGGAAACTCTTAGGAGAAGGTGTGTTTTGTGTCCTGCAGGCCCGTGAAGCACCTGGATGAAGCCATCTGTGCAGTGGCCCCAGTGCCCACCTTACCTGGCATGGTAGGTGCCCCACACCTCACATTGCTCTTCTGTGAATGTGTGCATCTTCCCTGCAGAAAATCCTCACGTGTTGGACTGGGGGTGTAGCTCCATGGAAAAGCGCTTGCCTGGCACACACAAGGCGTGGGTTCCATCCCCAGCACTGCAAAGAAAAACATAATCTCTTGACAGCCTGCTGCGTGCTTGGCACAGGAGAGACTTCGGGGTAACAGAAAGGAGAAAGGCCAGGGCTGGGGGTGCAGCTCAGGGGCAGAGTCGGCGTGAGAGCCTGTGTTCAATCCCCAGCACCAAAAGCATAAGCCAATACACTGAAAGAGGAAGTCCCTGCATGCGTGGAGCTCACAGTTCATTCAGAGAGACAGACAAGTTGGCAGGCAGCTGTCCTAGGACACAGGAGAGGCCGTGATCTCGATTCTGCAAGGGACGCATGGACCAGAGTAGGTCACCCAACTCGACCTCCAGAGCTTGGCACAGGGAGGAGGATGTGACAGGAGGTGACGCGGCTTCAGATCTCTGTGGGGTGTGGAGAGTGAGGGGTGGGTGCAAGGGTGCAGAGGGATGACCGCAGAGGGCACACACACCTGCCCACAGGACAGGCCAGAGAGTGGAGCAATGCAGGGAGGGGCACTGTGGGTGGGCGACATGGGGAGGGAGGCTGGCACTGATCCCCGTGTGGCCCTGTGGAGGGTCAAGGCCTACAGGACACCAGGACGGCTCCAAGAGCGCCCCAGGGAAAAATGTCCGCTCTGAGCTCATCAGCCCGTTAGCAAGTTAGGGCTGGTGTCTTAGTTACTTTTCCCATTGCTGAGACAAAATACCCAATGCCCACAAGTTATGGGAAGAAAGGTTTACTTGTGTCACAGTTTGTAGAGGTTCCAGTCCATAGTTGGCTGGCTCCAGGGCAGGGCGGCATGGCAGACAGGCATTGCAGAGGAGAAACATCATGGTGAGCAGAAGGCAGCAAGGCAAGCAAGCGAGGGACCTTAGCGGCTTTTTCCTGCCCCTTTTTTATACTCTATCCAGGCTGCCGGGATTAGGCTGGTGCCAAGCCAATCATCGGCTTGATTTAGTAATCACACGCCCTTTATCCCAGACTCGCACACTGTAGATCCAGCCACCTCTGAAAAGTGCCACCTACCACTGCATGAGGCTCGGGGGGGAATCTAGACACAAGCTATAACAGGTGGTTGAAGTGGGCACCAGCAGGTCCCCTGGCTGTGAGGTTCCTCACCGTCACTCACGGGACAGGAACTCCACTCATAGTGTCTGAGAGGACTCCGCTGAGAGCCCTGAAGGAGTCCTGCAAGCTGGGCGAGGAGGCGAGTGGGGTTCCGTGTGGCAAACAGCCACATACCTTGTAGCATTAAGTGCCTGAGGAGGGGACAGGCGACAGGAGGTGGGAGTGGGGAGGGTGAAGAGACCCTCTGTGCGAGGGACAGGAAGTGCCACGGTAGCGGGAGGGTCACAGGGTCACAGAGAGGACAGAGCCCGGGCAGGAGGGGCCGCCTCAGAGCCCAGGCAGGGGACACGGGATGAGGGGTGTCCTGGGCACCAGAAGGCTGGCGAGACCTGCGGGGAGAAGCCAGGCCCAGACCAGGGAGGGGGGTGAGCACGCGCACGTCTCCCATCGGCCAGGAGGGACCTGGGGCTGGCCGCCCCAGAGCCCGAACACTCCCTGCGCCCGTGTTGTGCGTCCAGCAGCTCTGTCACTCCAGCCGGGGCGGCCTCTACACTCTGCCGTCTGTGGGGGACCGAGACCAGTAGGGCCTCCACTTGCCACCCGCCGCGTCCCAGGTGCTGATCTTTGCCAGGAACGGCTCTGTGAACCTCATGGACGTGGCCAAGGCGGAAATCATTTGTGCCTTCGCTCCCCCCAGAGCCCGCCACCTGGCCGTGCCCTGGAGGCCGCTGTTTGTCGTGTCTCTGCACCACCCTTGTTTCCTGCTGCACGGTAAGGAAGGGGAATGTCACCCACCCATACTGAGGGCCTGCTGCGCTTCCTGGCCATCCAGCCCTCCACAGAGCGCAGTGACCCCACCCGGCCCTCCCCAGCATGTCCCTCCCCCACAGGCAACAGTGCTGCAGCCCAGTCCTCACAGGTCTCTGACTGAGGGCTGGCAAGGTCCCCCACCCAGCTCGGCCCGATGGCCGGGCCCTGTAGACCAAGAGCAGCGCCTGGACCCAGACCGCGGCCCATGGCCAGCATCGTTCCGGGCACAGGCTGTTGTTCCTCTCCTTGCAGGCGACTGTGCAGACGAAGAGAAGCCCACCAGTGATGCCGATGACGCCCAGAATTCTGTTTTCTGTTTTAATTTTGAGGCCTACCCACTCTTGGAAAATATCTCCAAAAATCATACCATTCCCCAAGAGGACTCGACAGAGAACGTGGCCTTACCGCTGGAGAGAAGGTGCGAGCTTGCGCTCCAGAAAAGGTAAAGGTTTCGGTGTCTGACCCCCGGCAGGCCCCAGGCTCGTGTCTGGGCCAGAGACAAAGGAGTGTGCTTTGTGGAGGTCCCTTGCAGAGCCCCATAAGCACCGCATGCCAGCTCGCTGCAGACTGGCGGGAAAGGAAGGCTTCGGCCGAACATCTTCCCCTCGTGACCGTCTTTTCTTTTTTATCTTCTCAGTTTGCTTTTTCAAAAGCACATTTGGATTCTTAGTCAGGGGTTAGGACAGGAGTTGGCCAACCATGATCATATTTGACCCACGGCCCAGTTTTGAAAATAAGGTTGTCCTGGTTTGGTTTTGGTGCTGGAGATTGAAACTATGACCTTGCGCGTGCTAGGCAAGTTGCTGGGCCACCGAGCCAGACTCTGGCCCCTTGTAAAGAAAGCTTTATTCAAACATGGTCGTGCCCCTTTGTTCACTGTGATCCGTGGCTGCTGTGTGTGACAACAGCAGGATTGAAGAGTGGCAACAAAGACCACGTGACCCGTATAGTTGACGTGTTCATTCTCTGGCCCTTTCTGGGAAAAGTCTGCTAACCGCTGGCCTGAGACCCTTTCCTTTACCATCACCTAGACCAATGGTGGCGAGCCTCCGTCACACATGCACAGCGGGCTGTCTGCACCATTGAAAGCTCTACACAGTTCACCATCACTGGCCTAGATGGTGGTCAGGCATGGACATCTCCACTCCCAGCTGTCCCACACCTCTGAAGCTTGCTTGCTGCCCCCACCCCGCCAACACTGTGATCTGTCCCAGGCGCCCTGGAGCAGCAGGCGTCTCTTCTAATCTGTTGCACAAGAAGCTGCCGGGGACCCACATAGTAACATGTAAAGCAGCAGGCACAGGTGGTTCCTTAATACAGTAAGTGGTAGGTAGGACGAGGATCATTTGTCCCCTCCCTATTAATCCCAAATGACTGTGTGAGCCAGATGCGGTGGTGCATGCCCATAATCCCAGCACTCAGGAGGCTGAGGCAGGAGGATTGCTGCAAGTCTGAAGCCAGCCTGGACCACATAGTGAGTGCAAGGCCAGCCTAGACTGCATAGGGAGACCCTGTCTCAAAAAATGCCTGGGGGAATGTAGACAGCACCACTAGGTGGCGCCACAGCCCATTTTTGCCTGGCAGCTCAGGGTCTAACCTGTGCTCTCCTCTCCTTTCCCCTCCCCTTGTCCCCTCCCCTCCTCACCTTTCTTTGGAGGGGAAGGGATGCTGGGGATGGAACCTAGACCCTGAGCATGCCTAGCACGCCCTCTACCCCTACAGTGTAATCCTGATTTTGTGTAAAAGAGAAGACGGGAAATGTGTACAATAGAAACACTGGTTAGATTTGGGTGATGGAAGTATGCGTGGTGGCTCTCCTTGTGTTTTCTCTATATGCAAATTTCTACCAAAAATATGCGATGTTCCGGAGAACAAATTAAAAATAACAGTGAAAAATCAGTCCAGGGTCTGAGGTTAGCCTGTGGGGGAGCTCCCGGGCCAGGCGAGGCCCAGAGCCTCCCGGTGCCCTTGTCAGGGCCTGAGAGCTGCTGGTCGGGTCAGCTGGTTTCTGTTTCTTCTGTTCTTGTCCAAGCCCCTCCCTTCCCTGGCCTACACTGACATTTGTCCCCCTCAGCAGAGGTGGCCTTGTCTTCAGACACCTGCTGGCCCCTGTCTCAGCCCCGGGAAGTGACCTCCGAGGCAGAGCCACTAGCATAACAGAAGCGTGCAGAAGCTGTGTGCATTATTTCTGTCATCGGTTATAAATACTTGCAGAAATCTGGAAAACGGGAAAACACAAAAAGGAAATTTAAATAAGCCATAATCCTACCATAGGAAACCACCGGCAATCTGACTTTATGTCGCTCTCAAATATAATTTAACGTTTTTTTTTAATTTTGAGAAAAACATCTTTGTTGTATTAGCTTCTCATCCCTCTAATGAAATACCTGACATAATAAACTTATAAATAGAAAGGTTAGCTGGAGATTTCTATCCCAGGTGGCAGGACCATGGCTTTGGGCCCATGAGGAGGAGGAGCACATTGTGGAGGGGAGTGTGTAGCAGCTCGAGACCACGCCTCACATGACCTGGAAGCAAACGGAGGATAAGGAGGGGGCCTCCCTCCAGGCCGCACCTCTTACAGGTGCCACCACCTCTCCAGAGTGGCCCGCTGAAGACCAAACTTTAACACATGGACCTTCAGGGACATTCGGCATCCAGACTATAGCATTTGTAAATATGGATTGATTTTTGGTTTTGGTGGTACTGGGGATTGAACCCAGGGCCTTTGAATTCAGCTACATCCCCAGCCTCCCCCACAAGTTTTTTGAGACAGGGTCTCCCTAAATTGCCCAAGATGGGCTTAAACTCGCAATCTTCCTACCTCAGCCTCCCAGTGGGCCAGGACTCCAGGTATGCGCCACTACAACCAGTGAGAGCATAACATTGTATGTCGCTCAGAACCTACATCACTCCTCTGATCGGGCTGCTCGGATACAGAGACTACCCTTTCTCCTCTGACTCCCATCCCTCTGAACACCGAGGCCCATCCTGGCCAGCAAGGGGAATAGAAGGGACTCTTCGCCTCCCCCTTCCCCGGCTCAATGCCCAGGCCGCAGCCTGGCCCCTCCCGGGGAAGGGTCACCGTGGTTGGCTGGCAGAAGAGGCTGGAGAGCGCAGGGTGACCAGCAGGGGAAGGGGGCCTGGGCAGGCTGGGGCTGCACAGCACACAGGAAGGCTGAGGGGCGGCGGGGACCTGCGCGTGATTGGGGACAGGCCCGGCTTCCTGCTGACCTCAGAGATCAAACTGGAGGAACACTTTCTTGGTCCTGAGCACAGTGTCTAGTTTGGTTCCTTTCTAGGAAACAACAGATTCAAAGACGGCTTTCCCTGTCCCACTTGCTCTGAGGCCTGGAAACTGGGGCTTTCCCAAACAGCATTCCCAACACGTCACGGTGGAGGGGTCCCACAGGCAGCAGCTGGGAGACCCGCTCCAGGGCGCACAGGTCCACAGCCTGACGCGGCATTGACATTTGACCCCTCACCCCCCATACCAGTCCACAGGCTTTAGTCCCCGGCTCTCTCGTTTATTCATCTATTTTTCCCTGTTTACTCCTTGTGTCTGAAAGACCCTCCACTGGCCCCGCACTAGGCGAAACCATAAGCGTTCATGTGGCGATACAGTCCGGGTCTCACACTTGCAACTGGCGCTTCTGGAATGGCGGGTGTGAGACAGAGCCACCTTTGGGGCTCTGAGCGGAGGCCAGTGAACGCCACGTCCCACCCCACCTGGGGCCTCTGCGCCCTCCAGCACTGAGTCCATGGGCCTGGACTCAGCGCTTTCTGACTGAGTCAAACTCTTTTTTCTTTTTCTTCTTCTTTTTTTTTTTTTTTGCTGTGCTGGGGATTGAATCCAGGACCTTCGCACTGAGCTACACCCCTCTTTTTTTATTTGGAGACAAGTTCTTGCTAACTTGATAAATTTCCCAGGCTGGCCTGGCACTTACGACCGCCTGCCTCAGCTTCCCGCAGTGCTGGGATTACAGGTGTGCATGGTGCCCAGTTTAGGTCAAACTTCTGACACAGCAAGACAGAATTTTGAGGACACCAGGGAGCAGGCAGAGGCAGAGCACCTTCTCATACTCCATGGGAATACAAGCCTCTCCCACCTCGCTTTCTGCCAGAAGGCGGATCTGGGGTGACCCCACAGTCCCCATCCACACAGCACACGGCTCCCCTGTGGAGGGCAGCAAGCCCTGCGTGACATCTTCATCACGCTGGGGGAGGGAGGCGGAGTGGACTGGGGCTCCTTCCTGACCAACCCAAAGGGCCGAGACTCTGCGCCTGTCCTAGCTTTCCTTTGCTGTTCTCAAGAAGCAAGGGATGACTCTCGCAGAGTGGTCTGCAGGCGGCAGGCCTCGGCAGGCTTGCAGGTGCACTCTCCTCCCTCCCACGCTGTCTTTTTGGAATATGCATACACACTTCATGTCGGTGTCCTGCCCCAACACAACAGAAAGCCCTTAAAGGGTGCTGGCCGCCACGGGGCACAAAGACCCTGGTGACAGCTGATGGGGAGGAGGTGTCGTTGCTGTAACCCCCTTGCCAGCCAGCGTCCTGCCCCTCGGACCCGGCTCCTCCCTCTCCGTCCTCCCTGCCCAGCCTTCGAAGGTCACCCCCGAGCTGCTGCCGGGACCACAACTCCCTTCACACACTCCACATGGCGGCCATCTCCTCCCACCTCGACCCCGGCGCCAGTCCCTCGGCCATCCTCTCCCCTGGGTCGGTCGGGTCACCCCCACCCTGCCCCTGCCCGTCCCCTTCTCGAGACACCGAGACCTTGCTTCCTCCATCACTGTCCCTGCCGTCTGACACTGGTTTGTCCCGCCTTGCACTAATGTCACCACGCTCCTACACCAGCCAAGAAACAAGCGCCTAACTCTAGAGCCGGCACACACACCCGCACACCCCGGTCCTCCCAGGCCCCGTGTGCAGTGTGTACCCCTTCCCACACTGGCTGCGAGAGCAGGGACAAAAATCAGCAGCTCGGTATTAGCTTAACTTGGAGATTAAGGATTCAAATGAATCTTTGAGCTCTGCTTCCAGTACAGTATCTCTCTCCTGGGAGGTCCCTCTCTCCTTTTCATTCTGGGAGTTCTTTGTCAATACTGTTGCGAGTAGTTTTTCTGGCTGGGCTTTGGATTTAAGTCGTTTTGATCGCTTGTTTAGCCAAACAGAAGTGCCTCAGCGTCTCCAGCTGGAACTGAGCAGCGGCCGGCTTCGGCCGCCTGAAGAGCATCAGAACCGGCGCGGCAGGCCTGGAGCGGGCTGCGGCGGGGAGCGCGCCCGACTCTGGCGCCCTCTGGCGGGTGGCTGGGGCAAACCCCGGTGACTTTTGAAAACGGGACGCCGCCGGCGGCGGGGGAGGGTGCGGGGGTGGGAGAGCAGTCCGCAAAGGTCAGCCACCCCTTATTCTCAGAGGAAGCCCGCCGGCGTCAGGTCTCAGAAATCACCCGTGTTCGCCATGAGCTGGTCACGGTCGTGTTTTTAGTCTCTAGTTTCATCTATTCAGCCGCCTCCTGCAGGGCCACTCACCGATACTGTGTTGCTCTGACCTTCGACTCAGCAATTTCACTTATTTAAAAGCAGCAGCATACATAGTATTATAATTAATTAAGCTTTATCGTGCACTTACTATGTGCCAGGTGCCATGCTAAGTACTCCGCAGGCAGATGATGATGATGACTGAACAGGATCCAGACTCACCTTGAATCCACTATGTAGCCCAGGCTGACCTCTAGCTCACGGTCCTCCTGCCTCAGCCTCCCAAATGCTGGGATTACAGGTGTGCACCACCTTTATCACCGACAGCAGCGGCACCATACAGTGAGTCTGGGTGTCAGGCTATCCATCCAGGACATTGGCGTGTATGGAAAGGAGCAGGGTTTGGACCATAGCACATCGAGTCCGAAGCCCGAGTTTCTAGCCTGCCATCACCCGAGAGCAGACAAGTCACTTGCTCCCACACTCAGATGGGCACTGTGGCCCCCACGACCGAGCAGAGGCCTGGACCTCTCGGCATCAGTGTCAGCACTGCCCAGGGGGACCGGTGGAGTGGATTTTAAGTGAAAAAGGCAGGGTGTACTGCAGCGTGTTGCCCACTTGTGTGTACATTTTCTGGATTGTGTGGGTGTCTGCGCCTCTGTGTAAAAACGTCAAAGGATACGCAAGAAGTTGTTGGTTATGGCTGCTTTGGGAACAGAAAACAAGGATGTGAGGCAAGAAGGCGCTTTTATTCTCATCATATGCCTAATCATTTTTTTTTTTAAGAAGTAATTTACTTTTTCTTTTTTCAGTATTAGGGATTGAATCCCAGCCTTTATTTACTTATTTATTCTGAGACAGGGCCTCAGTAAATCACTAACTTCCTCAGCTGGGAGGGAACTTGTGTTCCTCCTGTCTCAGCCTCCCAGAGTGCTGGGATCACAGGTGTGCACCACCAAGCCCAGACTGCAGACAGATTACTTTTTCTTTTTTTTTTTTTTTTTGAGACAGAGTCTCACCATGTAGTTCAGGCTGGCCTCACACTCACTATGTAGCCCAGGCTGGCCTTGAACTCACAGTGATCCTCCTGCCTCAGCCTCCCAAGTACTGGGATTACCACCATGGCCAGCATAGATTAAGTTCTAAATGGGAATTTTCTTATGTCCATGTAGATGTCTCACATGCAGAGCCTCAAAAAACAAATCCAGGGGTTGGGGATTTAGCTCAAATGGTAGAGTACTTGCCTAGCAAGCACAAGGCCCTGAGTTTGATCCCCAGCACCTCCCCCCACAAAAACAACAAATCCAAAACTACAATCCTTGTCTTCCTCCTCAAAGTGTCCCTCCTGGGGCTGGGGATTTAGCTCAGTGGTTAGAGTGCTTGCCTTCCAAGCACAAGGCCCTGAGTTCGATCCCCGGCACCAAAAAAAAAAAAAAGTGTCCCTCCTGCTGTTTGCCCTGACCTCCCTCTGTCATCCAGTGCACCCCCAGCCCCCCAGGACCCCCTGACTGCTGATGGTGCTCATCTGCATGTACAGTGAGACATAGTCTCAGATTGGTCTGGGCTGAACATGCTTTTATTTGCTATCTTTAAACTCTTATTTGTAAAAGACTGGACCCAAACATCTTCAGATAAGTGGCCTGTGGTCTCTGTACCTTGTGACGGACTTTACGCAGGCAGCCTAAGGTCCTCAGGGTCCATCCTGTGCTAGGCGTGTCAGAATCTCCTTCCTTTTGAAGGCTGAGTAATATTCCATCATGTGTACAGACCCGATTTTGTTTGCAGACGGGCCCTTCTTCCTCAGTCCCCAAGCTGCCTACTCAGGCGCACCTCCTGGTATCCAGCCTGGCCTGTGCTTCCTCGGCTGTCTGGGTGCCAATGTGCACGGCTAGGCCCTGAGGACCCCGAGATGAAGCGCTTCTCGTCTTCAGAGCTTTCCCTGAGCACAGTGCGGCCCAGGTCTGCCGGGGGCCAGGAGCGGGAGGCAGGAGGCAGGAGGCGCCTCTCACCCCTGACGCTGCGGTCCTCAGCTTCCAGAAGCTGAAGAAACTCCAGGGAGCGAAAGACCAGGAGTGGACCCGGCTTCGCAGGTACTCCGTGCTGCTCCAGAGAGAGAACTTCCAAAAGTGACAGCCACGCGGCCACCTGGGGACCCTCAAGAGCCTCTGCCTGGGCAGCCACTCACAGATGGAGGACATAGTGACGAACAGCCCCAGGCCCAAGGGCCTGGATTTGTGATCCACAGAACCAGCACGGGGAACAGTACCTCGGGGACCATCAAACACTGAGCCTCCTGTCAGGGGCCCAAGTGGGCCGACATTTTGCCCGAATAAATAGCACTTTTCTTCCAGACTCCAAGTTGCCGTGCTGTGGCCCCATCGTTCCCAGCCAGCCCAGACCCTGCAGGACCCACCTGTGGCCCTCCCAGGCCCGCTCGCCCCAGAGGCTGGGGACAGCCACTCTCCTCAACTGAGCCAGACCCTTCCTCTCCTCCAACTCCCCCTCGCCCTGCTGGCTCCTGCCCTTTCCTGACCCACCAAGGGCAGAGCGTGCAAGCACCACAAAGGAAGGAAAAATAGATTGCTTTGAAGGGAGATGACGACTGATGGGGTGACAGCCTGGAACCGACTAGGTGCTGCGGCTGGTAGGATTTGGACAGCTGCTGATGTCGCCTGCTGGCCCAGGACCCTAGAGGAGACTGGGGGTGCTGGGGACCCTTGCCCTCTAGAAACTGCCCCTCCCAGGGAAGCCGGGCCTGGTGGCACACACCTGTAATCGCAGCATTTGGGAGGCAGGAGGAGTGCTGCAAGTTCAAGGCCAGCCTGGACTACACAGTGAGATCAAGGCCAGCCTAGACTACGTAGTGAGATTCTGTCTCAAAAAAAAAAAAAAAAAAAACCAGAGAGGGATGAAAGAAGGACCCAGGGTCTAGCACCTCCACCCAGGTGGGAGGCAGCAGCCAGGGCTGTATGACCCTTGGGGCCAATGCCCCCCGGTGTTCCTCAGAAGCATGAGGAACCTTATACCACGTGATCCCAGCACTCTGGGAGGCTGAAGCAGGAGGATCACAAGTTCCAGCCCAACCTGGGCAACTTTTAATGACTTAGTGAGACCCTGTTTCAGAAAGGTGGCACATCTAGAGCCCTGCAGGTAGACTTTACCAGCAACTCATGGCCAGAAGACCATGGCCCACCCCAAGGGCGGCTGGATCTGAGTTTGGCAGCCTTCTGGGAGCAGCCCTCTCCTCTGCCCCAGGCCCAGCCTGCTCCAGGGAGATCTGCCTTCTGCCAGTGTGGACAGCTGCTGGCTGCCACCCCTCTTGCTTCGCCCCTGCATTCAGATGAGGACCCTGAACATTCTTAGTTACCCTTCCTTAACATCTACACAGTACACAGCTTCCCTGCTGCTGGCTGGGACGTTACGGACCAGACTGCACACACGTACACACGTGCACACACCTGCCTGGCAGGCTATTCCAAAGATGGGTCTGCTGACCACCCACCTAGTCGCCCCCACCCCAAACTACCTCTGTGAAACAGTCGGCACTTCTGCTCCTTGATCTGTAGAAAGGTCCAGGACTCTGCGGCTGCGCACCTTGACAGCAGGCGGCTGGCTTGGCGGCCCCAGCGCACAGCGGGGCCCAGGGCAGTTGGTCCTCCGCTGTCTGGGGCTCTAAGGACCAGCTCAGACCAAGACAGAGGGGAACAGTGACAGCCAGCAGCGACAGAGTCGGCTGGTCCTGGCCAGGCGGCCTGCCCTGTGCCCACAGGGTCACTGTCACACCCTCCTTCCCACGGGCCTAACTCAGATGGCTGCAGACGGGCATCATGCTCGGGCCGCCCGGCACCCTCTGCTCTTGAGCCGGGTCCGTGGTCAGTTCGGGCAGTACGCCCAGGTTAAGAGTGAAGCACACAGCTCTGGGGTGGCCTGTGGACTGAACCCCAGACCTTTATATTGAGCTACATTCCCTTCCATCCCACTCTACCCTTTTTTTTTTTTTAATTTTGAGATAGGGTCTCAATAAATTGCCCAAGCTGGGCTCAAACTTGCAATCCTCCTGCCTCCACCTCTTCTATATTGCTGGGATTAGAGGTGTGCACCACCACTTGCTGGT
>PVJO010017609.1:0-38762 GCA_004026905.1 Hystrix cristata | reverse complement strand
ATCATAAATGGGTGTATCACATTTATTGATTTGCATATGTTGAATCATCCCTGCATCCCTGGAATGAATCCTACTTGGTCATAGTGTATAATCTTCTTGATAACTTGTTGCATTCTGTTTGCCAGTATCTTATTGAGATTTTTGCATCTATGTTCATTAATGAGATTGGCCTGTGGTTCTCTTTTTTTGCTGGCTCCTTCTCTGGCTTTGGTATCAGGGTAATGCTTGCTTCCAGGAATGAATTTGGGAGTATTGCTTCTGTTTCAATTTCGTTAAAGAGTTTCAGAATTAGTGGCATTAAATCGTCTCTAAATTTCTTGTAGAATTCTGCAGTGAATCCATCAGGACCTGGGCTTTTGTTTGTTGGTAGGTTTTTAATTACTTCTTCGATTTCAGTGGCTGATATGGGGTTATTTAGAGTTTTTATATCTTCTTGATCCAGTTTTGGTAATTCATATGTATCTAGGAATCTGTCTATTTCTTCTGTATTTTCAATCTTATTAGAATACAGGTTCTCAAAGTAGGTTTTGATGATCTTTTGGATTTCTGCAGGATCTGTTGTGATTTCACCCTTTTCACTCCTAATTGTATGAATTTGAGTCTTTTCTTTCCTTTTTTTTAATAAGGTTGGCTAAGGGTTTGTCAATTTTATTTAATTTTTCTAAGAACCAACTCTTTGATTCATTGATTCTTTGCATTGTTTTCTTAGTTTCAATTGCGTTAATTTCAACTCTGAGCTTTATAATATTCTCCCTTATGGGCTTTGGGTTTGAGTTACTCTTCTTTTTCTAGAAGCTTGAGGTTCAACATTAGGTTCTTTATTTGAGCTCACTCTGTTTTTCTGATATGAGCATTCAATGCTATAAATTTCCCTTGTAGAACTGCTTTCATTGTGTCCCACAAATTTCGGTAAGTTGTATTGGCATTATCGTTCAATTGCAGAAACTGTCTAATTTCTTCTTTAATTTCTTCTCTGACCCACTGATTGTTCAGAAATGTGCTATTTAATTTCCATGTGTTTATGGAATTTTTGTGGTTCCTTTCGCTGTTTATTTCCAGTTTCAATGCACTATGGTCTGATAGTATGCATGGGATAATTTCAATTTCTTTGCATTTACTTAAGCATGTTCTATGAGCTAGTATGTGGTCTATTTTGGAGAGAGTCCCATGTGCAGCTGAGAAGAATGTGTATTCTGATGTTGTGGGGTGGTGGAATACTCTGTATACATCTACTAGGTCCATTTGTTCAAGAGTTTGGTTTAGTTCTGATATTTCCCTGTTGACTTTTTGTCTAGTTGATCTGTCTATTTGTGACAGTGGCATATTGAAGTCCCCCATTACAATTGTATTGGTGCTTATTTGGCTTTTCATGTCCGTCAATATTTGATGTATGTAATTAGGTGCGCTGGTATTAGGTGCATATATATTTATGATTGTCATCTCTTCTTCTTGGGTTGTTCCCTTTACAAGGATGTAGTGACCTTCTTTGTCTTTCTTAATGAGTCTTGGGTTGAAATCCACTCTGTCTGCAAATAGAATGGCTACCCCTGGTTTTTTTCCGGGTTCCTGTTGCATGAAATATTGTTTTCCATCCTTTGACTTTCAGTCTATGAATTTCTTTTTGAATTAAATGTGTTTCTTGTATGTAGCAGATTGCTGGGTCTTGCTTCTTGACCCATTCTGCCAGTCTGCTTCTTTTAATTGGCGAGTTGAGACCATTTACATCGATAGTTATAACTGACATATGTTGACTTATTCTTCTCATATTATTTACCTGTTCTTGGCTCCCTATTTTTCCCTTCTGTTTAATTACTTGCCTTGCCTGAAGGATTCATTCTGTTGCGATTCCTAGAGTTTAGTCCTCATTTTCTCTTTCCAGAATGTCCTTCAGAATATTTTGGAGTGCTGGTTTGGTGGTCATGAATCTCTTCAGGTGTTCTTTGTCATGGAAGTATCTTACTTCTCCATGAATTTTGAAAGACAGTTTGGCAGGGTACATCAATCTGGGCTGAAAGTTGTTGTCTCTTAGGGCTTGAAATACTTCACTCCAAGCTCTCATTAACTTAAAGGTTTGTGTTGAGAAGTCTGCTGTGATTCTGATGGGCTTTCCTTGATAGGTTATTTGTTTCTTTTCTCTCACAGCTTTCAATATTCTGTTCTTGTGTTGAATTTCTGGAAATTTGACTATTATATGCTTTGGGGTAGATTTTTGTTGATCATGGCTAATTGGAGTTCTGTATGCCTCACTTATCTGTATGTCCAGTTCTTTTTTCATACTTGGGAAGTTTTCTGCCATTATTTCTGTGAAGAGGTTTCTTATGTGATTTGTGCTATCTCCTGCTCTTTCATTGATTCCGATCAATCTTATGTTATTTTTCTTCACGTCGTCTAGCAGCTGTTGTATTGATTTTTCATGGTCCCTTACCATTTTGAAGAACTCTTTCTTTTCTTGATCGTTAATCACAATCTTGTCTTCTGTATCTGAGATTTGCTCTTCACATTGTTTCATCCTACTGCCAATACTTTCAATGTTATTTTTAATCTCTTGCACATCTGTTTCACTCTGTTTCATAAATTCCATTTCTTTCCTGTGTTGGCCATTTATGGTTTCCATCATTTTTCTAAGCTCTTCTTTTTTTTATCTGTATCTGCTCTAGAGTCACTGATCATTTCCTTCGTTCTGGAAATGATTTCTGTTTTGATGTTTTGTAGAGCCTCACTCATCTACTTTGTTACTTCTGCTGTTACTGTTTCCAAGAGTCTGGGTGGGAAGCTTTCAGATTGTTCCACTTCATTACCCCCTGGGTTTGCTTTTGGAGAGCTGGAGGTATGGGATTGCATCTTATTTGTGTGTCTTTTCATTTTCTAGTTTTTCTTCTTTAGTTTAGTTCCTGGGTTGATGCTTATGAGTTGCCTGTGGCAGGTAGCTTATTTTTGGTAGTTTTGAGAACCTTTTGGAAGTGACTACTTCCTCAGAGATGTCTTACAGGTGTAGCTGGTTTTTGTATTATGAGTCTGTTGCAAAATCTTGCCTCTTCAATTTGTTGGGGCTAAGAAGTTGCTGTCTTAGCCCCAAATGGCCAGCCCCTAGTTCTTTGACTGTGGCCCATAGTGTTATATGTAACCCTCTGCCAATCTCAGTCTTGGCATGCAAGGAAGAACTGAGTAGAACAATTCTGTCACCTTGGCTAAAGTAGTACAATCAGTAACAGTAATAGCATCAGACACAGTCTAGAAAATAACAAACCGTAGTAGCTGTTGATCTGCCACCTTATACCTTATGAACTGGATTTGTGGTTCTATAACAGTAGCCCCAATAAACCAGAAACTTGTATGCAGTAAATATGCCCTCAATATGGTGATTTTACTCTCAGTGGAGAAAATGCAAAAGAGATTAGGAGGAAAGGATAGAGAAATAGAAGAAGAAAAAGAGATGAGAAGCAAGATTGGAAGCCAGGGGAAAATTATGCAAACTTTGGGGAACTGGTAAAGGAAACAGAAGGGAAGGAGAGAAGGAAGAAGTAAAACAAGGACAGGACAAAAAAGGAAAAAAAAAACGCAAAAAACTAGAAAATCACTTTCCTATAAAAAAACAAGAAAGAGAAAAAAAAAACAAGAAAAAGAAGAGCAGAGAGGAAAAATATATTTTAAAATAAAATAAAATAAAATGTCCACTTCCAAGTGTGTCTCTACTGTCACTGGTAGACAGAGTAGACAGACCCAGGTCCTCGTTAATTAATCCCAGCAGTAGATTTTGGCAGGGTAACGAGTGTTCCCAGCTTGGTTCAATAGCAAAGCTTCACCCATTCTATTGAAGTTCAGCCTGATCACTGGCTGTGGGGTTGACATCCAATTTGTTCAGCTGGAGACACACTGTGTGTCTCCCACTGGCTTGGACTTTGTTCCCTGCCAGTTTGAACTTGGCTCCTTTCCCTTCTTCCAACTTGAGTTTGAACTCTTTTCTGCCTTGCCCTGCCTTGCCCCACCTTGCCCCAGCACCAAAGGCTGCTAGCAGCTTTTCTGAGTTCTGAGCTCTGCCCCTTTCCAAAATGGTGATCAGCTGATCGCCACCTTCTCCTGGGGGCCATCCTCTCAGACTTTTTGAAAGCTGTCTCCTATACTGCAATTATTTGCTTCACTTTAGATTTTGCAGAACTTATTGCGTTAGTCATTGTACTGTTTTTCTCCAGAGAAACTGAACTAATCAGAGAAAATATACATACATATATACATGCCCATATGTATACGTATGTGTGCACACACACACATATGTATACATACATACCTATATGTAGTGGCAGAGAGACTGACTGTGAGAAATTGGCTCACATAACATGGAGGCTAGTAGGTAACCAGGAGAGCTACTGATGTACTTCTGTCCAGGTGCCTGTAGGCTGGGGGTCCTGTAAGACCTGATGTTTTAGTTGGACTCCAAAGGCAGGAAAGGAAAAAAAATCAATGTCCCAGCTTAGCCAAGTAAAAGGAGTTCCCTCTTGCCTTTTTTGCTCCACCCAGGCCTTCAACCAAATAGACAAAGTTTACCCACCACCTGTTTTACTCTGTCTACAAATTCAAATGTTAATTTCATCTAGAATAATGTTTGGGCAAATGTCTGGGCACTCCATTGCCCAGGCAAGTTGACATATAAATTAGCATCACCCTCATTCATGCTTTTGGGTCAACCTCTGGTGGACATTCTACACTAAAGCCCCCAAATACCTATACTGCATAGAGGCATGTGTCTATTTTTAACTCTAAGCTATACATTTGTTAATGCAGAGCTTTTATCTAATTCATCTTTCAGTCACTGGAGCCTGCATAGAAAAGGAATAAAAATAAGTATTTATTGAATGAGTGAATGAATAAAAGAATAATTATATCTGCAAAAAGTAAGGAGAAATTCCACAGGCTAGAAAATGTCATGTTTAAATGTTCCGAATTTATATGTGAGAGGATGGATTTCAGGACTGATAGGAGTAATCATGAAGTAGAAAGCTATATTAAACAGGAGACCGAGTAAAAGTAAAATAAAGTTTATTCTTAAAGACAATTCACATACTGGTTTGAGATTATAGGCCTGATTAAATTATCACTTAATAGAATCAGCATGAATTATTGTAGCAAATTAATTATCAAACTTTATAAGCACACGGTTAAAAATCAGGTAGCATTTAAAATGAAAACAATATTCTTCTTCTTTATTCTACCATACCTTAAACCCTGCCTTCCAAGAGTCTGTTTTAGCTGCTACTACTTCTAGTAACATGCATATCTTCAAATAATACATTACACTTCTATTTCTTAGTTTACCCATTTTATTATTTCCACTCCTAACAGTGGTACAACTTGGAGCAAGTCATTTGATTTTGCTAATCTCACTTTCATCTTTTGTAAAATGGGGAAAATGATATCATCCCATCTCACAACACTCTTGTAAGGATTATGTGAACTACTATATAAAAAGTACTTGGTATGTGGTAAGAGCCCTGTGAATTTTATAATAATAACAACAAGAGTAATTGTAGTTATAATCATCAATTATAGGATCAGCTTTCTTATGCTGCCTCCCCACCTCCTGCTGTCTCATTTCCTCTTATTCTTATGTAACTATATCATGAATCTTCAATAAATCAATAAAATAATATTTATATTATTATGACTATGTAAATATATTCTCAACTGAAGTAGATAGATATTCCAACTTACATGGTTCCACTTAATTTTTTTTTTTTTTTTACTTTATGATGGTGGGAAGTAGAAACTATACATACATTCAGTAGAAACCTTTGTCCAGGCTTTGAATTGCAATACAGTACTCTCTGGTAATGCTGCATGACTGCAGCAGTGAGCTCGAGCTCCTGTCAGTCTTGTGATCTGAGGGAAACCCGATTCTCTATGGTGTGCTGTGTTGCAGAGATATGACGTTCAGTGGGCTCTAAGTGTGTTAAATGCCTATCAGTTTATGATTTTTCAATGTATGATTGATTTATTGGGATGTAACCTGATCATTAAGTCAGGAATGTCTGTAGTGTACATGTTAGGATGTGTTTATACAAATGAACTGTTTTGTAAGCAGAATCTCATAATGTGAATTGGGCTCCCTGTATGTCTGTATTGGAGGTTTACTTTATGATCTGGAGCCAACGACTGGGTTCAGCAGCTTCTTATCTGTGTCAACCTTATAAGTACACCTGATCCTGGAGAGAGGATGGTGCTTTACTGCAGGCTTTGGAGATGAGCCTGCCAGGGTCTGAGGGACCTTGGGACCCTTCCTCCTCGTATATGCATCCGGTGCCCTCTCCTGGCAAGAATTAACATCAAGCCATCTGGCAAAAGAGAATTTCACAGGGCCCACCTCCATTATCACAGAGCAGGGAGAGAAGGATGGATTTGAAACCAGGGGCAATGAATTACTAACTGGCACTCCTGTTAAATCCTGAGGCCTTTAGTGTTATGTGATAGTTACATTCCAAATGCTACCTGGAAGGCTTGAGATGTGTGGAGGGAGAGGGGGAGCATGTTAGTTGTTTTCAAATATTTGAATATTTTCCATATAAGGGAGGAAATCATTATTTATATGTTGTTAAGAAGGAAAAAGACTGGGAAAAGTGAGAGAGGCAGATTTTGGCCTACCCTGAGGAATTTTGACCGTTATGTTCAAGTGTCTCCATTATTTGACACTAAGAATGATGAAGCAGAAGCTATAGAAATTCTGTTAGGTTGTGGGAGTTTACCCAAGAGATTAAACAAGATGATGCCCAAGTCCATTTAGGTCTAGAGAAGTGCACTTTTCTGTTACCTAAAGTGAGGCATGGCTCTGTCAAACAGTCAGCCCACCCATTTATTTATCTGCATCATCCATCCATCTGTTCTTCTGTCCATCCATTCATCCACCTGAACATCCATCTATCTGTCCTCTTTTGAG
This sequence comes from Hystrix cristata, assembly GCA_004026905.1. Taxonomy (NCBI): domain Eukaryota; kingdom Metazoa; phylum Chordata; class Mammalia; order Rodentia; family Hystricidae; genus Hystrix; species Hystrix cristata. The sequence continues at coordinate 31,837 of PVJO010017609.1, read as the reverse complement.
TTGCTTTAAGATTCAGAGATGTTATTTTACTCAGCAAAAATCATGTATTTGCACCTGTATTTATTAATTGACTTCTAAAGGCTATAAAATTAATAGCATAATTAATCAAAGGCCTTACATACAATGCTTTATTTTTACTCAGCCTAATTTTTTTTGAGACAGTGTCCTGAGACTGGCCTCATTTGCAATCCTCTTGCCTCAGCTTCCTGAGTTCTGGGATTATAGGCATGTATCACTATGCCCACCTAGTTTAAATTTTTGAAAAATTTTGTATTTGCTGTCTTTTATGCTCTGGGTGTCCTTTTTCTAAAAATTTCTCATAATATGCCAAAAAGACAGGAACAATGAAAGTAAAGAGATGGAATAAAACCACAAACAACAAAAGCTTTCCAATGAGAAGACACACATTATACAATAAGCTAAGTGACTCCAAAGTAATTCTACACCATCCAGGCTGAAATTTCAGAACTCATACCTCCAAGTGCCTAAACAGCAGAACTGAGATGTGTATATGGGTATGTTCCACCCCACTAGGACTTATTTCCTTAGTTTGAGTTTTGTCTGAGAGGGCTAATAGTATGATTTTACTGTTTGAAAACAGATGTGTTTTCTTTTCTGACACATGGGAATTTCCAGGACTTGGAATTCTAAACTGAAAGGAGATGGTGAAGAGCATTTCCTTCAAAGGGCCTCTTCATCATGCAGTGGTGAAGTGAGTAACAGTACCAATAATAGTAATAGTGAAAAGTAAGAGGTGGAATGAACCATCTCGACTCTGCAGTCTAGTCTTCAGCACTATGCAGTAGTGTTCCCCAGTGTACTCAAAAATGTGTGAGGATGTGAGGGTGCTGTGGGGCCAGAGTTGGTCCACTCTCATGTATGGGCTGTGTAACCAAAGCTGGAAACCTTGGTTGTTTGGTTCACTCACCAGAGAATAAGGTGAATTGCCCAACATCACACAGCCAGAGTTGCACAGCTGGAACTGGAAATTAGATCTCTCTCTCTCTCTCCTTCCTTCTCTGTCTTTGCTGTTTTGCTGTGCTGGAGAGCGACTCCCCGAGCCTCACATATGCTAGACAAGCACTCTACCACTGAGCTACACTAACTGCCCTAGATCTCTTGATTCAGGACCTGGAACTTACTTTTTTTACCTACTTTTTTAGCTTTGTTGCCTAGATAGTGATCAAGATAATCGTTTATGAAAATCAAAATCCTACTGCTGAAAACCCATCTTCTGGGATGTGGGATTGATTGAAGGCCCTCCTGCTACTTAGACACAGGCCAGGGTTTTCCTGCTGGTGTCTGTGGGGGTGTGCTACGGTGTCTGGGGACAGGCTGCCTGCTGAGCAGTGTGCCACTGGTCTGTGCAGGAGACAGGCAGCATGTGTCTGGTGACCTCCCCAGGGGCGGCAGCACTGCTGCTTGAGATGGGCCTCTTTCTAGTGGGTAACCCTGAGTACTGGCTCCATGACTATGCATCCCGGAGCAGCTGCAGGCAGCCAAGGGTGGGGTGCCCAGCCACAGTGCATGCCACCCTATCCTGACACGGAGATCTGGGTAATCATATATAATCCACCCACAGTGGGCTGCCTTGTAATTGTTACAGGGCCCTTTCAATTTCTTGCAATTTCCTTTGTCTCAGCAGTTTTGGTTGTGTCCTGAAAACTGTCAGGCTTCCTTGTTTCTGTAAGGACCTGACAATTCCGGCCTCACAATGCAGCTTAAATTGGACCAGCTGCTGCCTCAATGGAGCAGGCTGCCCATCTCTAAGGCATTAAGCCCAAAATTATTTCGAAAATTGAAGCCTTTGACTTGCTCTGGATTAATGTGATTAAGCAGGGCTTGCTTTAATTTGTAGCCATCTCTTCCTTTATTAATAACATCTCATCAATTGAAGCAGCAGTGTATCTGCAAGACAACAGAAAGTTGGGCTGATTGCAGTTTGTCTGTAGGAAAAGTCTTTCATGTTTCAGTATCAACTGATACAAGGCTTCAGTTGGGGCAGATTTAGATCTGCTTGTTATTCTTAATTTCTTTATGGAAACCTGATAAGCAAATGAGTCTTCTCTCCTTCTTCCCCTTGGTCTCCACCCCTGCCCTGAGGTCTACATTTGATTTACATCGCTCTTTAAATAATAAAGAAGGATTTTTTTTTCATCTGAATTGTATCAGCTGGTGAAATCTGGAGGTGATATCCTTCAGGGTTAAGAAAGGTAGAATTAAAAGGGATTTGATTTTTTTTCTGTGTAATTGAAAGTGTATCACCATTATAATGATTGTAAATAATCTGTTAGCTTTTCTAAATAAGAAAGTATTACCTCATTACTTGAGATCTCAGTTTTTATAATAATGGCAACAGATTATAGTGGAAGAAATGACAATGTTTTAAAAATGTCTTTAATAATGTTTTAAGCTAAATGAAATTGTTCTTATAAAATCTGTCCTGGCAAATTTAAGAGACTAATAATTCCTAGTCTCATGTCTTTTTCTCCTTAGCATAATTTGACTAATGAAAGTGTATGTCCACGTGTTTTTCTGGGGTTAAGTATGATCTTTTTATACTATCAGAGCCAAAAACACAGGTCTGGGCATCAGCAATCCTGGTGTCAGTCCTTTTTTCTTAACAGAGAGCTATGAGAAAGTGACTTTGGGAAAGTCATTCGACCTCTTTGGGCCTAAATTCACTTGTCTCTAAAATTAAGAAACGCAGGGGGAAACTTTCTGTAATCCCTTCTAGTCTACTATTACTTGGCTCAAATTTGTGTGGTTTCTTATCAGATTAATAAAAGATGATTTGTTCAGTCTGGTTCCAATGTTGTCTTCTCGTTATTACAAAGTGTACTGTAGAAGTGACCAGATTCTGTTAACTTCTGGAAGGCAGAGAGCCTTAAATAACACAGTACCATTGTACTCTTAACTATTCATCATCTTTCTAAAAACAACTGACCATCTCATTTATAGTTCTTTGGCTACTTATTGGCATTTTTTTTGCATTAAGAACTCTTTATAAGCTAGATATGGCGGCACACACCTCCAATCTCACCTATTCGAGAGGCTGAAGCAAGAGGATCACAAGTTCAAGGCCAGCATGAGCAACTTAGTAAGACCCTGACTCAAAATAAAAAGGGCTGGGAATGTAGCTTAATGTTAGTGCTTGCCTAACACGCCAGGACCCTGGGTTCATCCTCAGCATGCAAACAGACCAAAAAAACCCTAAAAAACAAAAACAAAAACAAAAAAACCCACAGAAAAACAAATAAAAATTCTTTATAATAAGTGTGTGATGTGATAAATTTGCTGATTAACATAATGTAGCCATTCCACAATGTATACATATTTGAAAATGTCATAATGCATACCACAAATACATACCGTTTTCATTTGAGATGAAAGATTTAAAAGTAAAAGATGCTCACATTCTTGGAAAAATTTAATCACATGGCCGTATCAAGGGCTGTGGAGGCCTGCGCACGTAGTAAAGGTCAGATGACGTCGATGTGGGAGGAGCTGGCAGAATCTACGCTGTCTAAGCTGCTCCAGCCTTCCCTCCCTGTGATCACACAGTCGCTCCTGGAGGAAGGTGCTGAAGCTGTTCTCACATGTGAGCACACTATCTGTAGTTCAAGCTGCTCTCGAAGGGTGGAGCCACCTCCAGACTCCCAGCTGACTGATGTGGCTCCTGGCTTGGGCTGTGGAGTTTCCTGGAGCTGCAGGCCTTGCTCACACCATTTGGGCAGGGGTCAGACGGCAGTGGTGACGGCGCCCTTGAGCCTGCTTGGTAACAGGAAGGGATTTGGGCCTGACAGTAGAGTGAAATTTTTCTTCTTTGAGGGTTATTTTCACAAAGGGCCTTGAGGCTCTTGGTCATATGGGGATCCCACTATTCTGTTCTTCTTACTTCCTGCCAGTATTGTTTCTGGACCATCGTGGTAATCTTTGGTTGCCCCACCTCTTCAATAGTGAAAGCAGGGAGAATACTTCTGACCTTGACCAATGGGGCAACGGCAGAAGCACGCGCGGCATGTCTTCTATGTAGATACTCAGGTAGCCCTGTTAAGTGAATCAAGATAAAACAGCTGGCTCTCCAAACATGTGTAATGGGTACAAATAAAGGGGAGTATGATCTTCTGTTTTAGAAATAGACACATAGCCAGAAATACACATACCTGTGATCTTGGCACTCCAGGAGACTGAGGCAGATGGGTTGTAAATTCAAGCCCAGTTTGGGCAATCTAGTGATTGGTGAGACCCTGTTAAAAAAAAAAAAGAATAGAAATGCACACTCTCAGAGGTTTAAGAAATCAGTAATAACAAAGCTAATTTCCACTGAGAACTCAGTGAGGTACATTCTCTTTTTTTTAACTTTATTTTTTAACAAGAACATGTATCGGTACATTGTATACATAACGATCACATTCATCATGGTTATTTTGTACCTGTATATGATATATCTTGGTTTTCCCCCTCTTCCCCACCCCTCCCTTCTGCTCCCCTCTTTCCTATTTACAGCAGGTTTATTTACATTTTTCCATTTTTTCCCTTTCCCCTTTCTTTCCTTTTTTCTTTCCTTCTTTTCCCCCTCCTCCCTTTCTATTTCTCCTGTCTTTTGAATATTATCTTCCTTTTATATAATATCTATAATATCTCTTTGTCCTTATTTACACTATGGTTTCTCATATCAGAGAAACAATTCGATGTGTACTGATGGGTGTCTGATTTATTTCATTTAAGAGTATGTTCTCAAGGTGCATCCATTTACCTACAAATGTCTTTAGTTTATCCTTTTTTATGGTAGAGTAGTACTCCATTATGTAGCAAAACTACATCTTTAGCCATTAATCAGTTGTTGGGCATTTAGGTTGTTTCCAAGACTTAGCTATTACAAATAGTGTTGCTATGAACATGGTTGTGCATATATCACTGTGGTATGATGATTTTAATTCTTCTAGGAAGATATGAGCAGAGGAATAGCTAGATCAAATGGAACCTCTAGTTGTAGTTTTTTGAGGAATCTCCACACTGATTTCCACAGTGGTTGGACCAATGTACATTCCCACCAACACTGGAGGATGGTTTCTTTTTCCCCACAGCCCTGCCGACACTTGTTATTGGTTGATTTCCTGATAATTGCTGTTCTTTCTGGAGTGAGATGGTATCTTAGCGTTGTTTTGATTTGCATCTCTCGAATGACTAGTAATGTTGAACACTTTTTCATGTATTTATTTGCCATTTTTATTTCTTCATCTGAGAAATGTTTATTCATTTCAGATGCCCATTTTTGGATAGGGTCTTCAAATTTGGGGAGTTTGATTTTTTTGAGTTTTTTATATATTCTAGATGTTAGATCTTTGTCTGAGGGGCAGCTGGCAAAAATTTTTTTCCCAGGCTGTGGGTTTTCGTCCCACTCTATTGGTGATTTCTTTTGCGGTGCAAAAGCCTTTTAATAGGATGTAGTCCCAAGCACTGATTCTTTGTATTATTTCCTGTACAGTCTGGGTTCCGTTCATAAACTTTTTTCCTACCCCTGTATCTTCAAGAGTTCTTCCTATTCTATTCTCCAGTAGATTTAGTGTTTCTGTTTTAATGTTTGAATCTTTGACCCACTTTGATTTTACCTTAGTACATGGTGAGAGACCTGTATCTAGTTTTAGTTTTCAGCACGTGGCAAGCCAGTTTTTCCAGCATCATTCATTAAAGAGGCTATCTTTCTTCCAGTGAGGGTATTTGGCTCCTTTGTTGAAAATGGGGTATTTGAGTGTGTTTGGCGTTGTTTCTGCATCTTCTTATCTGTTCCATTGGTCCTTGGGTCTGTCTTTTTGACAGTACTATGCTGTTTTTATCACAGTAGCTTTATAGTATGGTTTCAGGTCAGGGATTGTGATGCCCCCTGCCTTGGCCCTGTTGCTCAGGATTGTTTTTGCTATTCTTGGTCTCTTCTGGTTCCAGATGAAATTCATGATTGCCTTTTCTAATAAGTTACTGGTATTTTGATTGGAATTGCGGCATTTAATCTATATGGTAATTTAGGAAGTATGGCCATTTGGTTCTTCCTACCCAAGAATATGGCATATCTTTCCGTTTTCTGATATCTTTTTCAATTTTCTTTTCTAGAGTACTGTAGATTTCAATGTAAAGATCTTTTATTTCCTTTGTTAGATAAATTCCTAAGTATTTCATTTTTTTTAATGCAATTGTGGGAGGAATATCTTCTGTTATTTCTCTCTTTTTCTTTCTTTTTGTTTTTGGGTGCTGGGGCTTGAACTCAGGGCCTCATGCTTGTTAGGCCAGCGCTCTACCACTAAGCTACATCCCCAACCCCTGTTATTTCTTTCTCAGTGAGTTTGTTATTTGTATATAAGATGCTATTGACTTTTGGGTGTTGACTTTGTATCTGGCTACACAACTGAATTTAGTTATTAAATCTAGAAGTTTTTTGGTGGAATTCTTGGGGTCTTCTATGTAAAGTATCATGTCATCTGCAAATAATGATAGTTTAAGTTCTTCCTTTCCTATCTTTTTTCCTTTTTTCTTTCTCTTGCCTAATTGCTCTGGCTAATGTTTCTAGAACTATATTGAATAATAGTGATGATAGTGGACATCCTTGTCTTGTTCCAGATTTTAGTGTGAAAGCTGTTTAGTGTGATGTTGGCCGTTGGTTTGTCATAGATGGATTTTATTAGATTTAGATATAGACCATCTATTCCTAATTTCTGTAGAGTTTTTATCATGAATGGGTGTTGGATTTTCTCAAATGCTTTTTCTGCATCTATTGAGATGATCACGTGATTTTTATCTTTGACTCTGTTGATATGGTGTGTTACATATATTGATTTGTGTATGTTGAACCAGCCCTATATCCCTGGGATGGTCATAGTGTATAATCTTCTTGATAATTCATTGCATTCTGTGGCTAGTATCTTGTTGAGAATTTCTGCATCTATGTTCATTAAGGAAATTGGCCTGTAGTTCTCTTTTTCAATTAGGTCCTTTTCTAGTTTTAGTATCAGGGTAATTCTTGCTTCCAGGAATGATTTTGGAAGTCCTCCTTCCTTTTCAATTTCATTAAAGAGTTTGAGGAATAGTGGTATTAGATCCTCTCTGAATTTCTTGTAGAATTCAGCTGTGAAACCATCAGGACCTGAGCTTTTTTTTGCTGGTAGATTTTTAATTACCTCTTCAATTTCAATGGTTGATATTGGGTTTTTTAGTATTTTTATCTCTTCTTGATTCAGTTTTGGTAATTCATATGTTTCTAAGAATCTGTCCATTTCTTCAGTGTTTTCCATCTTGTTTGAATATAGGTTCTTGAAGTAGGTGCTGATGATCCCTTGGATTTCTGAAGGGCCAGTTGTAACTTCACCCCTTTCATTTTTTATTGCATGAATTTGGGTCTTTTCTTTCCTTTTTTAGATAAGATTGGCTAGGGGTTTGTCTGTTTTATTTAGTCTTTCATTTTGTGTGTGTGGGTTTTTTGTTGCTGTTGTTGTTGTTGTTTGTTTGTTTAGTCTTTCAAAGAACCAACTCTTTGTTTCATTGATTCTTTGTATTGTTTTCTTAGTCTGAATTGCATTGATTTTGGCTCTGATCTTAATAATTTCCTCTCTTATATGAGCTTTGGGTTTGATTTGTTCTTCTTTTTCTAGACATTTGAGGTCAACATTAAATTGTTTATTTGAATTCATTCTGTCTTCCTGATGTGGGAGTTCAGTGCAATAAATTTCCCTTGTAGCACTGCTTTCATTGTATCCCATAGGTTCCCGTATGTTGTATTGACATTATCATTTAACTGTGTAAATTGCTTAATTTCTTCTTTAATTTCTTCTGTGACCCAACTGTTGTTCAGAAGGATGTTATTTAGTTTTCATGTGTTTATGTGGTTTTTTTGGTGTCTGTTGCCATTAAATTCCAGTTTCATTGCCCTATGGTCCGATAGTATTCATGGGATAATTTCAATTCCCTTACATTTACTTAAGTATGCTTTATGAGCTAGTATGTGGTCTATTTTGGAGAACAACCCATGTGCAGCTGAGAAGAATGTGTATTCTGCTATTGTGCAGTGGAACACTCTGTAGACATCAGTTAAGTCCATTTGTTCACAGATTTGATTCAGTTCTGCTGTTTCTTTGTTAATTTTGAAGTCTCCCACTATAATTGCGCTAGTGTTTATTTGATCTTTCATGTTCCTTAATATTTGTTTCATGTAATTAGGTGCACCAATATTTGGCACGTAAATATTAATGATATTTCTTCCTCTTGGAGTTTTCCCTTGAGAAATATGTAATGACCTTCTTTGTCCCTCTTGATCAGTCTTGGTTTGAAGTTCACTTTGTCTGGGATTAGGATAGCTACCCCTGCGTTTTTCTGGGTTCCTGTTGCATGAAATACTGTTTTCCATCCTTTGATTTTCAGTCTGAATTTCCTTGTGGGCTAAATGTGTCTCTTGTATTCAGCATATTAATGGATCTTGTTTCTTGATCCACTCTACTAGTCTGTTTCTTTTGATTGGTGAGTTGAGACCATTTACAGTGATGGTTACAGCTGTTATGTGTTGACTTATGTTTGTCATAAATCTTTACTGTTGTTGGTTCTGTGTTTCACCTCAGTTTAACTGCTTGTCTTGCCTGGTGGATTGTTTTTATTAGTGTCCTTGTAATTATAGTTTCCTTTTTCCTTTTCTAGGATGTCCTTCAAAATATTTTGTAGAGGTGGTGTGGAGGTCATACATTTCTTAAATTGTTCTTTGTTATGGAGTTACCTTATTTCATTGTTGAATTTGAAAGATAGTTTGGCCACGTACATCAATCTGGGTTGGAGATTGTTTTCTTTTAAGGATTGAAATATTTTGCTCCAGGCTCTCCTTGATTTAAGGGTTTGTGTTGAGAAGTCCACTGTGATTCTGATGGGTTTACCGTTATAGGTGATTTGTTTTTTTTTTCCTCTAACAATTTTCAATATTCTGTTCTTTTGCTGAATTTCTGGAATCTTGATTATTATATGTCTTGGTGTAGATTTATTTTGGTCATGGGTAATTGGGGTTCTATATGCCTCACGTATCTGTATGTCAATTTCTCTTCTCATGCTTGGAAAGTTTTCTGTTGTTACTTCTGTAAATAATCTTTTTAGATCCTTTGCATCGTTCCCTGCTTTTTCATTCATGCCAATCACTTTTACATTGTTCTTCTTTGTGTCATCCGCTGTTGTAGTGATTTTTCATAGTGTCTAGCTATTTTTAAGAAGTCTTTCTTTTCAGGGTCACTAATTGCCAACCCATCTTCTAGGTCTGAGATTCTATCTTCGCTTTCATGCAGTCTACTGCATATACTTTCTAGGGAGTTTTTGATTTCTTGGATATCTGTTTGGATCTGGTTCATGGTTTCCATTTCTTTTCTAAGTTGAATGTTTAAGTTTTCCATCGTTTTTCTAACTTCCTCTGTTTTTTTATCTGTGTCTACTCTGAATTCACTGAGCAGGTCTTTCATTATGATTGTCATCTGTTTCTTAACTTGGGCAATTATTTCTAGTCTGATGTTCTCTATAGCCTCACCTATCTTTTTTTAACTTCTGCTGCTATCATTTCTGAGAGTTTGGTTGGGTGTCTTCTACATTCTCTTCTGGATGCTCTTTCCTAACTGCACGATTGGGGACCCAGTGTCCCAAGTGCCCTTCTCCCACCTGTCCTTGCACTCCTTCCCAAGCACCCCTCCTCTGGATGTTGTGGGTGGTTTAGGTCTCCCACTCTCCAGCCACATCAGATGCTTCTTTTTCCTTCTTGCAGGGCATCTCTGACATACAAATGTTGAAATGCATACACTTGCCATCTTTGTAATAAAAATGGCTGAGTATTAGCAGTTTCATATAGTTGAACATAATATCTAGAAGGCATGCAATATTTCGTTGGCTAGCAAGTAACATTTGACTTCTGAATGTGGCATCCATACTACTCTTCTTTTGAGTTCCAAGCTGTGCTTAGCAGCTGTGAAGCCATCATTGACATCAGGCATGCTAATGTTTGATGTACTCCTGCATGCACTGCTTTAGTTATTCCAGTGTCTGTGACTCCAATTCTCAAGGGAAAAGATCCCTTAAGAGCAACCTAGTAGCATTGGGTCTGTGGTGTATCCCCCACAATTCCAAATAGCTGTGTACAGTGGGAGCCACTTGAATTCTTTCTCTTTAAATTATGATACAGACTATGAGTCTCATAACTGGGAAATGTTCAGTGATTCAGTCATAATCACAGGGTCTTTACCAGAACTGGGACTTGTACTCAGCATCTCATCTCTTTCCACAATGGTATGGTTGCTTTTGACTTGCTAAGTGTGTCAGTATGATTTGACAGTTGGGTTTTTAGATGTAGACGTTGGAGTTTTGTACATGGCATCACGTTTCATTGGATAAAATACTAAGTTTGGTATCAGACCTGGCTGCATATCCAGCATGCTATTTACACTCATGTGACCTTGGCACAGCCACTTAACTTTTGCTATTTTTTTTTAATATATAAAAGAAGCCTGCTTTATACCATTGATTTGAGGATTTAATGAGATCCAGTATATAAAGTATTTAAACTACTTTTGACTACAAGTAACAGAAATCACAACTAAAATTGGCTTAAGATAGGAACATGAACTTTGGTATATTAGAAGTCAAGAAGTTGCAGAGTGGTTAATTTAGTAGCCTAAAAAGAAAAATCAAGTTTTAGTTTCTATCTTTCTTCTACCTTGCCATTTTCAGCATTGACAGCATCACTCACTAGCCCTACACAGCTACCATTGTTTTAGGCATCAAATTCCCAACATCAATATTCATTGCCAAGAAGAGAGTTAATGCTCCATTTTTGTATCTTTTTGTAAGGAGAAGAGTTTTCTATAAGTCCCCTCAAAGGCATCCCCTTCTGTCTATTTCCTGGAATTGTTTCACATGCCCATGTCTAAACCAATCTCTAAATGGTCAGTAAGATCAAAACAGTCAAGCTATCCCTGATAGGAATGCTGTCTTCCTAGAATTACTGACTATCAAAACTGAATGGTACAAGGAAAGTGTTGGGGGTTGGTGTGGCCAAGAGTCAGCCAAACCATGTGACATTGCTTGGTGGACCCCACAGGACGGTGATGTTAACACATATTTGGATGACCTAAGTGAATGGTTATCCATGTGTATGTAAAACCTCAGACTTGTTTCTTCCCTAGAGTTTCATTCCATACACACCTAAACCTAGGTTCTTGTGCCTTCATTCTGTTTCATTTAAAGGTATTGACTAAAAGCAATCTCCATCAAAAATAAAAAAAATTAAATGTAACAGGATTTTGATGCTTAGAGCCAGCCATAAATTTGGATAAAAAGTATGCTTTCTGAGACTTTGCAAGAGGTGCAAGTAGCTGTCTAGATCTTTAGATATTCCATCTGGTTGCCACACAAAAGTTAAAATAAAGAAAAACCAGAAATCTTTGTCACAATAAATGCTTGGCTCATGAGAGAAATGTTACCATAAGATGATCTAATTTATCTTACTCATTATAATGGACTTGATATAAAGATATGATTTGCTAATGGGGATGTGCCAATTTTTAAAATCTTTTCTAACCATACTTTCACTTTCTAAAAAAACCTGAAAATTATAACTGTTAAATCTATAAATCAAGCAAATGACTTAACCTTGTTTGTCAGTCTTTCCCATCACTGAAGAATAAATTATGTGCATTGTTAAAATACACATATGTACATACATACTCTTTCCTTACCTGTTGAGTGGCATTCTATGTACTTGTCACTGTGAGTGTTGTGAGGGGACAAAGGTCTATAGACAGCACTCTAGTGTAGTACAAGTAACTTATCATTTAATAGGGCAGAGAAGATAATGCCAATTTAAAGTAGAAAGTGCCAAGGGCCTCAAGGTGGACATAGGTGGACAGCAGGAAAGTTCAGAGGAGTGGAAGGTGACTTCTGGGTGGAGGTAGGAAGGCTCCCCCAGGAGCCGGCCAGATGGGCATAGGGGAGGGACGAAGCATCAGGCACGTGTGGGGAATGTGTGACTGTGAGGGGAATGGGTGGGAAGGAATGACAGGAAGGGAAGATGGACCTAATTGTGGGGTGCACAGCATACATGTAACCTTGTGGTGATCCCCACTGTCTTAGTTACGTCCCTTGTTTCTGGGACAAAATACTTGGCACCCACAATTTAAGAAAGGAGAGGTGTATTTTGGCTCATGTTTCAGTCCGTAGTCAGCTGGCACTAAGGCAGGACAGCACAGCACAGTGGTATGGAGGAGGACAGCAACTCAAGGCATGACAAACAAGAAGCAGAGAAAATAAGGGAAGGGGGTGAGGGAGATATACCCTTCCAGGCCATGCCCACAATGACCTACCACCTCTGACAAGGCCCTACCAGCCAACATCACACTTAGTTATAAACTCACCAGGGGACTAATGATTCCACTGATGAGTACAGTGCCCCCATGATCCAGTCGCCTCCCCAAAGCCCCACCTGTGAGCACATAAGGATTTGGAGGGACATCTAGATATAAGCCATAATACCCACAGACAGTAAAGTGTGTTTTAAAATAGTTCAAGGTAATGAGAACTCATTCATTGTCATCTGTCTTCCTAAATTTCTCCTTGAGCTGCAAGTGCAGCTCAGTCAGGTTCTCCAACACCAAAGCATTTAGAACTTAAGGGACACTCGATGATTGGCTGCTACAGGGAATCTCAGATCTTAGTTGCTTGAGTGTCAAAGGCAAAAAGGAGCTCAGTTCCAACCTTTTAGAAGGTTGAGTTCTAGGTTCTCCCACCAGTGAATCCCAGGCTGGTCCTTTGATTTGTCAGATGGGAAAAGGGGAACAGCTGTGGGGACAAATTATTCATACCACAGGGGCTGAGAAGACTTGGGGAGCCAGCCCAGCTGGACCTTTGTCAAGCCTATCACTGGCTTTAGTTGTTCAGTCATATCTACGAGTAGATCCCTTCATGTCTTCCAGGGTGCAGGCTGCAATAAAGCTAGGGGGATCTAGGTGTCCTGTGCACTCAAGTCATCCCCTGAGCCTAGAACAGGAAGAGAAGCCAAACTCTGCATTCTGTAGTGAGACTTTAGGTCAGCTGGCTAGGGCATTCTAGGAAGTTGTAGAATCCTTAACACCAACTTTACACAGAGGGGTTTGAAGAGGTGTGGGAGAGTTCTTTGGAGGAGCAATTGTTCAGTGATATCCTTCCTGCCCAATACCTAAGTAAACTGGTGAAGTGAATGCTCTGTCCTTGCTTCCAGCCAAGTAAAGGAGGCTTCAAGGAGGGCATGGGGGAACTTACCAGATGGTCCTGGAATTTGGGGAAATGTAAGGTGAGTGTGTAATTCTTGCCAGTGCTGGAACGAGGAACACAGCTAGGCTGGGATCTATCAGGCTTCCAGCTGTGTGGGCAAAGGTATGTCTTCTAGAGTTGGACCTTGTGGTAGAGAGCCAGTCGGGGATCTTTTAAAAAGTATCTCTCCCATAAGTGCCACTTGGAGAGACAAAGGAACCCCTACGGAGGAAACCTATGGGATGGATTACTGAAAGCCCAGCGGTTAGCATGGGGGAGGGGAAGTTGTGAGCAGTTGGCTGAAGCAGAAAGGAGAGGACTTAGCCAACACAAGGGAGCAGCGGTCAGAGGACCTCAGAGAGAGACCCTCCCCCAGGAAGCTCACACAGTTAGCAGGCGAGGACGAGAAGCTTTGCTCCTGTGTGCCACATTCTGAGGGAGCCAACATCACACCAGCATGATGCTCCCTCGGGGTGCTGCTTGGATTGGCACTGTAGATGGGAGGACCTACACAAGACAACAGCCAGTAGATAGTTATTTTCTGGTAGCTTTGGGTGCTGGAAGTCCAAGATCAAGGTGTCATCAAGGTTAGTTTTCTCAGAAGCCTCTCTCCAGGCTTATACAGACAGCCATCTTCTTTACCCCATGTCTTCATCCGCTTTCCCCCTGTGTGTCCGTGCTCTATTTTTTTTTTTTCTTTTTTAACTAGGGGAACCATCCATGTTGGATTAGAGCATATTCTAATGACTCTATTTTAACTTATTTATCTTTTGAAAGGCTCTATCTCCATTCTGAAGTCCTAGGGGTGAGGGGTCTAACAGTAGAACTTTTGGGGGGGGGGCACAATTCATCCTGTAACACCAGCTTACAAGTATCACCCGCCACCTGCGTCTGGGTACTTTCTCCACTCTTTCCCCTCCTCTCTGGCTTGGTTCAGGTGAGATCAGACTGAAAGCGGAAGTGGGGAGAGCTGAGCAGGAAGAAGCAGCACCCCTCCAGTCTTGTCATGAAGCAGGCATAAGGCAGGAAGAGGAGTTGTGATCCTCTCAGAAGGACCTCACCAGCTATGAACCCCCATACCCAGCTCTGATTTTAATCAAGCCAGTCCTACCACGAAGGCATTGCCTGTGGCTTATTTCTCCATTTCTCTAGTTCGTTTTCAGGTTTGCTGAAGAAGGCAGTCTTATTTGACTTCCTGGAAGAGATCGTTCAGAAATCAGTTGCTGCACAACCTCCAAGCCTTGTTTTAGGTTTGAATCGTTTCCTCTGCCCTGTCCTAATCCTCCCTTTCTTCCTCCTCCTCTTCTTCTTTTACGTCTTGATTCTTCTTTTTTTTTTTGGAGACAGGGTCTTGCTGTGTGGTTTAAACTGGCATTACCGGGATTGCAGGTGTGTGCCAGTTCTAGGTTTGTTTGGTGTGACTTAGAAAAACTTAGAAGATTAGTAATTAACCTGTGTGTTTGTATGTATAAATAAAATTATATGCATAGGTAAGATATTTGGAACAGCTTGTTCTAAAATGAAAGATAAAGGTTAGCATCCATATTTTCTTTGTTAAGAATAGGTATAAGATGTAGGACAGTCTAGGGATATTATAGGTGTTTGCTTTGAAGGAAAATTAGGTGTTTGTTCCATGAAAGGGATTATATACATAAGTGAATTTAAATTGTAAAGCTTGGTAAGAGTGAACCCATCATTCAGCCTAAAAGGTGGAACTCATGACGATGCAACCTTTGGCGTGACCCTCTCCCACTGTGTCCTGCCGTCTCTTCCTGGGAGAGCCTCTATCTTAGCATTTATTGCCCTTGCCTTTTCTGTGTGGTTTTGCCATGTGGTTGTATATCTCAAGGCAACATATTATTCAGTTTGGACCATGTTGTAAATGGTATACCATATATATATATATGTTCTTGCATAAATTAATTTTTCTCGCTCTACATTTTGTTCCTGAGATTCATCCTTATTGAGCCACATAGCTGTAGGTTCATGTGGCTTTTTCCTGCTGATTGTCTGTTTTTTGTATGGCTATGTTGCAGTTTATTTTTTTCACTTACTGGGGTTGTTTCCATTTTCTTCTCTTATCAACAATGCTGTTTGTACATCCTTGCATGTGCCCCCTGGTACCTTAGGCAGGTGTGTCTCTAGGCTCTTGGAGTTTTGAGTTGTAGAGCATCCTCAGCTTCTGATTTCCAAGGTAAGATATCCCTATTTCAGGGCATAAATTTTTTTTTGAGACAGGGTCTCGCTATGCAGTTCAGGCTGACCTTGAACTCACTTTGTAGCCCACGCTGTCCTCAAATTCATGAACTCCTCCTGCCTCAGCCTCCAAGTGCTAGGATCACAGGAGTGTGCCACCATGCCTGGCCACCATGCTGATTCTGTGGTTTGAAGTGGCATCTCATTGTGGTTTCAATTTGCATTCTCTTGATTACTAATAATTTCCATATATTTGTTGGTCGTTTATATTTCTCTTCTGTCAAATTTCTATTTATATCTGTTGCTAATTATTCTATTGATTATTTTTGTCTTTTCCTTCCTGATTTTGAAGTTCTTTGTATGTTCTGGATGCTAATTCTTTGACAGTTGTATGTGTAACAAATATTTTTTCTTATCTTGGGTGGCTTTAAAAAAACTTTCGATTGTTTACCCTTTTCTTTTGTTTGTATTTTGCCTCAGTCAAATGAAGGATACCATACGGTATTCAAGCTTTTGAGGAGCAAGAGGAGGGCAAAGGGGGAGGGGAGTAGGAATCAGAGGAATAATGATATCTTAAAAATAAGAACCTAATAACCCAAACTTAAAACAGTGATGCATACACGAGGTGATGCAGTAACTTTATGTAGTTGTGACTTAATGCTGCATTTATGTGGTTGTCTATATTACTTGTCATAAGCAAATGGCACAATGTATTGTGGTCTGTAAGCTTGTGTAATGGCCTGTAATTTTGGATAAATTTTAATAAAAATCCATAAAAAAACACTTTTGATGAGCAGAAGTTCTTAATTTTAGAGCAGCTGAATTTATTAGTCTTTTTCTTTCTGATTTGTACAATTTGTATCTTACCTAGAAATAGTTCCCTAACCCAAGATCAAAACAGACAAAATCTGTTTTGCCTTTACATTAAAATATTAATGTAAGCACAACCATGTGCTTACATTACATTACATTTTGTTTACTATGTAGGGATCTAGTTTGGTCTTGGTCTTGGTGGGTGATCAGTGGTTCCCGGGAACTATGCGTCACCTCTGCCGCATCCTAAGCCTTTGCACTAGTGTGGGTCTCTCCTGGGTTCCTTGCTTTGCTTCCAGCTTCTGAATCTATTACTGCACCAAAGCACTGTCACAACTATCAGTACATATTTGGTAAGACAAGTCTCTCTGTTTAGTGTTCAGGACAGTCCTGGCCTTTCTTAGCTCTTTGCTCTTCCATTCATTTTAGAATCAGCTTTCATGAAAAATTTTTGATCATGATTTTGATTACAGTTTTGGGATAAACCTAAACTGCATGAAGTTGTAGCCTTTAAATGCAGCACTGCATTCAGTTTGCTATTAATTTTGGAGTTTGCAGCTTAGTTTCATAATGAGATTGGCCTATAATTTTCCTTTTTTACACTTTCCTTGTCTGGTTTAACATTAAATTATATCAGCCTAGTAGGATGTGTTGGGAGTGTTGTTCCTTTTTCTTACCATTTTGAAGAGTTTATGGAGTGATGAAAATATTTTAAAATGGACTGTGCTACTATTTGCCCAAATCTGAAAATGCTAAAATCCAATGAGTTGTATACTTTAAATGGGTAAATGATATTGTATGTGAATTTTATGTTGGTAAACTTGTTTGTTACCAAAGAAAAAAGCATTTCCCACTGAAATCGCCAATAAATAGCTCTAAACTGCTTTAAATGTGTATGTGCCAATTCTTGCCCCCCCAATACCTCTCTTTCTTTGTCTCTCTCTTCACCCCTATTGGAAACGTTGAATAACAAAGTTCAGC
Organism: Hystrix cristata; assembly: GCA_004026905.1. NCBI lineage: Eukaryota > Metazoa > Chordata > Mammalia > Rodentia > Hystricidae > Hystrix > Hystrix cristata. The sequence goes on along the minus strand of PVJO010017609.1, from coordinate 14,557 downwards.
TTCTTATCAGAAAGGGTCGATTTAACAAAGGTGAATGGTGAACATCACTTTCTACCCTGCACCTCATAGATGATCACACACAGCAGCCCCAGGCGGGCTGACCAGCCGTGACAGTGGGGTGACGCTTTCTCACTAGCACAAGTGCCTCAGACTGGCTCAGATCGCCTGACTTTGTGAAAGCAGCACCCTGAAACAATGCAAGCACGGTGACTGTAGGAGCAAACATACCATATACAAGCCACTAGGCAAGTGCTAGAGATAAGAAACGGTCTATAAGAGACAATTTCTGGTGTGTGCTTTAAGGGAAAACAGTATCAACTCTACACAATGATTGGTCTCTATGGAGTGGCTCCTCTGTGGGGAATTCTACTTCGTTCTCTGTGCCAGAGACCTTGACCCCAGCCCGTCTGTGAAGCAGGAGCCTGCTTTGTAGAGGAGCACTGAGCAAGACCACGGCCATTATTGAGCTGGGATCCAAACATCTGAAGCTTATCACCAAGCACAATAGTGACAGCTTCTTAGCCACGTTTCTAATTATATTTCCCCTACTTTTTAGATAAAGGGACAAAGAGATATGGGACTTAATTTTCAGGTTGTTCAGGCTTTTCTGAAATGTTCTCTGTAAGGTGGAGGGATACAGTTTTGTTCAGTGGCAGTGCTGTGGACAGTGTGTGTTTCACGACTCCTCCTATGTACAATAGCACGTGCGTGTCACAGATGCATTAGGAACTGAAAGAAATCATTTGTCCTTTCTAATGAAAAGTAATAATTTATAATGTGTACTAATCACAAACCTTTCATCCAGTAAAACCAACAAGCTCTGCAGACGTCATCCTCTCATCAAGCCCTGCAGCAAGTATCTGGCAGTAGGATTGCTAACAGTTTACAAGCCAGAGATCATGGACCAAAACTGTTACCAAATTATCTGGGGCTTGACATTTATATTTCAAAACTCACTTTGAATTTATTTTAATTGCTCTTTTGGTGGTCCGGGAATATAATTTATGCCGATCTCCATAATGGTGAAAACCAGAAGACTCACTCATCTTGATGTTTTCTAGCATTAGCAAACCCAGTGAAGCTTGTATTTGCCATCATCATTGTTATTTTGGGGACAAGTGGCCACTCTCTGCCCCCTTGAGGTCCAGCCTAGTACTCTCAGCAATCCTGGGTGACAGAGTCAAGTAGGGTGGCACCAGCTTGATGCAGAGAGCCTTTGGTACTTTCTCATCTGCCCTGTGAGCCGGCAGTGACGGAGATGCCCTTAGACCAGCACCCACCTGTCCCACACAGACCCTTCACATCCAAATGTCCCACACAGGGCTGCTAAACTCATCTTGAAATAATGCAGCTCTTATCAATTCAGTTTTTGGCATTGATCTTAGAATTCAGAATGAATTCTCCAACAAAAACATGAAAAGGCAAATTGCTTTCCTATCTTTCATTTGTCTTTATAGTCTGTTGAGGACAAGATTTGAGATTTGATTCCACTAACCTCATTCCTCTTCCTTCTCAAAAAATAAAAATAAATAAAAAGGAAAGAAATGAAATGGAGCCCTGTGATGCTTCATAGAAAATGCATAGTGCTGCTTCCTAAAGGATGAACTATATAGTAGAAATATCTTACCCACTCCTTTTCTCAGATGATAATTGGTTAATTAGGAAAATAAATGAAAGAGAGATTGCATCAATTAAAAATGTTTACAGAAACTTTAATTCTTAAAGACTTAAATGTATGTTCTTGTGCCACAGTTTGGATCCAGGCCTTCATCTTTCCTTTGGCCAAGGCCTCTCCCTTGGGCCACCTCCTGCCACCTCAGCAGAGGATGGGGTGGAGGGTGCAGACCCCAGGGGTGGGCTCTTTAGGAGTGGACCTGACCTCGTCCTCGCTGGTGCTGTGATCTCACAGTGCCTTTTCACTTCTCTGTGCCTGATTGTCTTCATCTACAAAAATGGGTGTAATAAAATTATCTCCCTTACTGGCTTATAAGGAGGATTAAATAAGTTGATTTGTAAGCCACTTAGAACTGTATCTCATACACAATAAGTGCTGTGTTTGCCATTATTATTGTTATCATTATCATTTTGATGCCTTTACCATCAAATGAAAATTTAAACATGTATACATAGCAACCTGAGCACTGAATTTATCTAGATTTTCATGATATCCTTCCAATCTCTTTTCCCTTTTTAATTATGGTAAAATACATATAATGTACACATTACCAACTTAGCTATTTTTACACTTTGATGGTATAGTGGCCCCCCCACCCTTATCCTTGGTTTTACTTTTTGTGGTTTCAGTTATTAGTCAACCATGGTCCAAAGACATTAAATGGGAACTTCCGGAAATAACCAGTTCATGTGCTTTATGTCGTGTGCTGTTCCAGGTAGCACAATGCAATTTCACACTGTCCTTCTGTGCTGTTCCCCCTGTATCCACACTGTGCACACTACTCATCCATTGGTCACTTAGTAGCCATTTTGATTGTCAGATTGACTGTCACAGTGTTGTATTCAAGTAACCCTTATTCTACTTAATAATGGCCCCAAAGTGCAAAAGTAGTGATGCTGGTAATTTTAGAGTGGTATATTAATTGTTCTATTTTATTAGTTTTGCTAATCACTCATTGTGCTTTATTTATAAATTGAACTTCATCATAGCTGCATATGTATGGGAAAAACATACTATGATGGGATTCAGTACCAGCTACCATTTCAGGCATCAACTGGGGTCTTGGAGTGTCTGTTCCACAAATAAGGGGATACTATTGTATTAAGTGTATTCACATTGTTGTACAACTGTCACTACCACCCATCTCCAAAACTCTTTTCATCTTGCAAAAGTGAAACTCTGTCCTCATGAACACTAACTCCTCATTCCCCTTCTTCCTAGCCCTTGACACCCACCATTCCTGATCTTTGGTACATGATTTGATAGTATTTTTAAATAATTTTCTTGTATTGAGTGTTTTTAAGGCATTTAACTTAGTTTTAATAGAGATGGAGCTCCATTTCCTTTCCTACTTTTATTTTTTCTATTTTTAGTAGTGCACTAAAATTTCACCATAAGGTATAATTGGCCTACGCAAGTTTGGAAACACACACAGCTGACATGGTAAGTCCCACACAGCTGGTGTGAGCAGAATGGGAGCAGAGTGCCCTGGTGCTGTAGGCCCTGGACGCTGTGTCTGCAGAGGGACTGGTGTGGGTCGGCCCCTCTAAGCCATCGTACCCACGTTCTACTCTTCTATTTTTGTGTCCTAGTGCTTTCCATTTTCATCATCTGAAACCCTCACTCCAGCCCTGTGTGTTTAAAGTGCACCCATTTTCATGCTTCTCCTCTATGGAACCTTCCCTGTCTTCTTCCTTTACAAACCCCCAGCATGCCTACCCATACCTCTCCTGTGGCTTCTCACATTTTTTATCTCAGGATATGGATTCCTCAAGAGCAGGCTCAGGGTATCACATGTCTTTACATCTTTGAATTTCTCGTATCACTTGCCTAGTGCTATGTGGAGTCAAGAATCACGGCTCACATTTAATAAATTCCTGTCTTGTCAGGCTGGGACAGAGAGAATGAGCAGAGGAAATTAAGTGTTAGAGCCCTTTATAGATAACCAAATGTGTGCGTGTGTGTGTGTGTGTGTGTGTGTGTGTGTGTGTGTGTGTATAGTATAATTCTTATACCTTTTTAGCATTTTTATTATAATTACTGGGTGTATGAGGGACCGGAGATTCGGAGAGCTTGAGTAATTCACCCACGTCAAATATTCTGACTGTAATATCAATGTCTTTGGCACAATTTCCAGCACTTCATTGTTGAAACCATTTGGTGTGCTCCTCCGGGGTTGCCTTTGGGCTCTTAAACCAATTACTGGCTGTCATCAAAGACCTACTAATCAAGGCTAAAAGATTCCCGATGTCAATCTAATTACACCTGAGTTTGGATCTATAAGAAACCATCAGGAGGAATAATTTAGTGGTTACCCTTAACTCAGATGTTTATGGGGAGAGAATATGAGATTATGGAATCAATGAACACGTTGAAGCCTTGGCTTAAAGCTACTGGTCTTTGCTACCTGTCTAATGGGCTGAGCTGAGCAAATAATTAGACTCAGTGAAGCTTGAACTTTTTCATCTGTAAAATGGACATAGTACTACAATGTGGAGGATAATTCATGCATAGGAGTGCATTTTATAGTTTATGAAAAGATTGTACCAACTGAAATACTATGCTTGTCAACACTTACAGGGTAACCATTCATCACAAGGCAGAAAAGGTCCAGTGCAGAGTTTGGGTTGTTATGGAACCAGCTATCTTGAGTCCAAAACTGGGCTCCTGGTGTTAGTTACATTGTGAGTCCCTTTGACTACTCACAGTTCCAGTGTGACGTGCTTAATATTAGCTCCCTGAGCTGATGAATTTTCGCTCAAAGGCAGCTTTCTCTCAGAAGTTAAAATAACTGCAGGCTCAGGCAGGTAGCTAATGGTTTTGTTTGTACCACATTGGTGTGCTTCATATGTGGGAATGAGACTCAGGGGTACGGCAGAGCTCAGGGTCAAGACCACCAGAGTCATGCAAGTCTCTGCTCAGGTGTAGCCTACTGGTAACAAGGCACTCACAGGCCTTATTTCAAACTTGGCAGCATAATTTAGTAGCTTTGGAGTTGCACTTTCTCACTGTGCAAGACCCTTGTTAGCACTCATTTGGACACTCAATAAAACTGTATTGGTTTTTTTGGCTACAAGGGCACCGAGATCCTTACCTGGTAGATTTGTTCTAACCTATCATTCTGCCTACCATTTTCATGGTTGGGTAGCTGGTTTGGAAAACACAAAATCTCTCCCTATTCTTTGACCCTTCATATATTTCATGGTCTGGAAAAACCAGCTGTCTGTGGTGAAAGCCTCTGCAGTCGGCAGGCTGCATAGAGATGCTAGTGAGCTGCCCTTCCCTATACTAGTTACCGCCTTTTACTTACTAGTTACCTTTGTAGCAGTAGCAAACTTCTAGTGGTACCAAGCAATACTGGTTCTAGCCGATCGTTTCCTTGAGGAATTTTCTCGATCAAGTATTCAACTGTATTTATAGCACTCCTATGAGGAGATAGTCTCTGAACAATATGTCCATAGAAATATATGCAGCGGATTATAAATTCTCCAGCATATTTCCTCACAGTGGGCCCTCTCCCAAAATAATCCAACACAATTGCACTAGCAGTATTTTTTTCTACTTTTCAGTCAATAGGATGCTTACATTTTAAAGCTTACATTTCTCATTGGACACTTTAAGTGACTGATGAGACAAAAGGAAAAAAAAGCCAAGATAAAATGACAGTATAGACACTCCTCAAATCCTATAATGAACTCCACAGGGCATCCAATTTTGATGTATTAGGATTTTTTTTTATAATGAGTACATTGTTGGAAATCACATTTTCTATCTGCAGGAGCTGGAGATGAAACTGAGCTGACATCTTACCTCTTTGTAGTTAATTAGCAAGAGAAAAGTAGTGTTTTGAATCTTGGATGGGAAAGGGGAGTGTTCTTCACCCACCCTCTTCCCTCTTCTCCCTTCAAACACCTGGATCTTTTTGTGTGCTCTTTGATTTGGTTTCACAGTTTGGACGAGTCTGGTTGGCAGGGAAAAGATGAGGGGCATTGAAGAATGGTTATTATTTAATGAAAAAAAGAAAAAAAAACTACTGGAGCTCACTTCTCCCCTCCTTCTGGCCCATGGGATAAATAAAACACACCAAGTCTTTTTATTTCAAAGAGCTGTTCCTTGTGTGGACCTGGACTATAGGCAATGCCTGTGGAGAGGCGTTCGTTGTCACTGTAATTAACATTTGTCACTACTGAATCCCCAACACCAGGCACAGTGCATGGAACTTAGTAGGCATTCAGTAAATGTTTGTAAGTTAATGAATAAATAAGCTATCACAGTGTTGCCATGTCTAATATCTTTCTCTGGCTGCACCCACTTTTGTAGAATCCAGAGGTTGGAACACAGCAGTACAGACACTCCTCAAATCCTATAATGAACTCCACGGGGCATCCAATTTTGATGTAATGGCTTCACTTGGGACTGGTCGTTAGGTAGGGGAGCGGTGCTGGGGTCTGCATGGACACTCATCTAAATGAAGGCCAAACGAGTGGCAGGAAAATCAGTGCAGAGTCCCCTGATCTATATGTATTCATTAACACTCACTGTGCACCCAATCCTTGGGAGCTGCAGAGAATTGTGTCCTTATGATTTCTTTTCTCCAAGAGCTCACTGCGGATATGGGGGTCACGTGAGTGGTTGGACACTGAGCACTCAAGGCTCATCTGCAGGAGCTGATTCCAAGAGGGAGGGATCCATGTGAGGCTGCAGTTTGGAAGGAAGCATCATTGCTTGAATTCCCCGTGTGTGCCAGCTGGCTAATACATCACTTCTCCTCTTCATATTCACCCTGTGGATGGCCTCAGGGGCCATGACCCTGTTGAGGAGCCCAGCTCTGAGCAAAGACAATTTAATTGGATCACAGACTGTGTTTTCCTCTGTGCGTACCACATCTTCTTAAGGTCCCATACTCAGAGGGCTTCCTGGAAGAGGCAGGACCTGAGGGACTTGGGAGCAAGGGTAGCCTGGACTACAGGTAGCTGGAGAGAGGTGCTGTGGATTGGGGACAAGGGGAGCCAGAGTGCAGAGTGAACCTGGGTCAGGGAGAGTGTGGAGAATCAAGGCTGGGTCACACCAGTGCTGGAGGGCCCTGTGCCAGGCCAGGGCTCCCGAGGCCTGGGCAGAGGCTGGGCAGGCAGCAGGGATGGGGGCACTCTGGGCTATGCTAAGTTCTGGGTCATCTCAGTAGCTCATGGATGCTTAGCCTTGGTTTGCCAGCAGTGAAATGGGCATCCTAATTTTGACAGCCTCCCAGGGTGGCTCTGACCCTCATTGTGTAGTGGATCCAGGAGCTCTCTGTAAGGCCTCTAGTGCTGAATCTATGGCCAGGGATTGCAGCTCCTGTCTCAACTGATGATGGCAGGCAGCATGGCAGTGGGTGGCTGAGAAGTTCTTACAGGTAAGGGCACAAGGACACCTGCAGCAGAAAGTGGGAGCCCTTGTCCCTTCCCCATCCCCTGGAATTGTGACCTTTGTCATGGCATTTGCCCCACTGGGGATACCCTCCCCTCTGCCCTCACCCCTGGCTTCTCCATCTACCAGGACCATGTCCCTCTGCATGTCTCTGATGTTCTGATGCACTTATGTCCTGCCCGTCAGGCTCCTAGTTGTGCTCTCCTTCTCTAGGTCCCTGAGCCATCACAACAAGGCACAAATCCAGCCTCCCTCACTTACTATTTGTTTAACTTTGGACAAATTCCTTTACTTCTGTGTCTCAGCTTCCTCCTCCAAAAATGGGAATAATAATATTATCTGTCTCAGGTTATTTGTGAAGATCAGCTTGGCCAGTGCCTGTCAAGATCTTTGAACAATGCATGATGGTTAGGAAGCCATAGGGCAGTTATCTGTACTATTACTGCCTGAGGGTAAGGAAGGGACTTATATGTCCCTGCACTCCCTCATCCTCCTCATTCATATTCCAGATCAGTAAAGGGTTAACATCCTCCTATCCTCTGCCCTTTCCTCCTCTCCCCTCCCCCTCTCCCCTCCCCTTCTCTTCCCTTCCTCTTCCTTTGCCTTTGGGTTCCCTCCCCTTTCCCTCCCTCCTTCCTTCCCTACCCACTTTCCTTCCTCCTCCTCTCCCTCCCTTCCAGCCTGCCTTCCTACCTCCCTTCCTTAGGGCCTTGGGGCTCCCTGTGCCTCCTAACAGTGAAGATAGCAAGTGTTGAGGTGCCAGGAGAACAGAATTGAGGGATGGCTGCTACAGAGTCCATGGGCTTTCTCTAGATCAGTCATTTTTCAGTGTTTTGCTACTTAAAGAGTCACTGATGCCGGGCGTGGTGGTACACTACTGTAATCCCAGCACTCAGGAGACAGAGGCAGGAGGATGGCCATGAGTTCGAGGCCAGCCTGGGCTACATAGTGAGCTCAAGGCCAGCCTGAACTACATAGCAAGGCCCTGTCTCAAAAACACCAAAAAAGAAGAAGAAAAAAAAGTCACTGAGAAGTCAAAAAGTTATGAAATATTAGTAAGGATGGTAATCATAACAGTACTAACAATGCCATTATTAATACAGCTAATGTTGGCTGAGTTCTTCTGTGTCTGACGTGTCAGACCCCACTACATGCATTCCATAGATTACTGAACTACTCATCAGAACAGTTCCCTGTGGAGAGTACTACTAATAACCCCCTGTTGCAGACAGTGAAGACCAGCTCTAGAGAGGAGAGAGTTTTCTGAAGACCACACAGCCGTAAGTGGCCGGGCTCCCTGCCTGGACACTCGGACTCCCAAGCCGAGCTTCTGGGCACTTTCTCTGTCTGGGTAGCGCTTGGCAGTCTGTACCTAGAACACCAGTTACCTAGTCTGGACACTTTGTCCCAGAAGGAATGGCCGCCCGTAGTCAGCTCCTCTGTGTTCCTTCCCCTTCCTCTGCACCCTGGGATCAGGCAGCAGAGAAAGATGCTCAGAGGGCACATTCATCTTTTCCATTTTTTCTTTCGAGATATTTTGGTATAGCAGTGCCAATGCACCTATAAAGCTGCTGTGAATTGTTAACAAGCGTGTTTGCGCATAGCATCTATCATGCTATTTGCACGATGGAATGTGAAGACACGGCTTGAAATATTTTTAAGATATGGCCTTTTATGTCTGGAAGCACAAGACAGTATTTGCAGATTGGCCTCTGGAATGAAATTAGCCTGTCACGTTGCCTAGTTCCTGCAAAATGTGGGCATTTCCATAAGTGTTTCTGAGTCCCTTAATCCTTTTGATCATTTGCACTGTGTATTTTTACACAGGTTCTTTTACTTTGGAGAAATAAAGTAAAGAAACTTAAAGGTGAGTTTGGCAAGGGCATCTCTGCACTGTTTGTCAATGCAAATAGATCTTGAATTTGAATGATAGTAGTTTCTCTTAGACACTTATATGTCTTTAAACCTCTCCACAAATAGTGTCCGTGGCAATAATTTCTGGACTTGTTTTCTGGGGAGTGGAAATCTTTCCTGATATTTTAAAATATTTTTGGCAGCCTGGATGTCAATTACCACCCAGTTGTGTTTGCTCATTGGGACCACTGCCCCTATGACATTTGCTCTCTCTTGGTTACTCCAGGCTTAATATGGGATGGTAGAATGAGTCTAAGCTTCACCTCTGGTTGAAAACTGGTAGTCTTGTGAATGGATCCTGCTGCTGATTAGCTGTGCAATGTTGTATGAGAAATCTTGTGGAGAAGCTTTGATTTTCTCACCTGGAAAATGGGAACATACCTTCCTTGCAAAAATTGTTTTAAACAGTATTTGTACTCCCATGTTCATAGCAATATTGTTCATAGTACCTAAAAGGTGGAGGTAATGTGTTTGTTGGTGGATAAATGAAAAAACAAAATGTGGTAAACACACACACACACACACAAACACACCCCACATCATTCAGCCTTAGAAAGGAAGGAACAGACATAAACTCCAACTTGGACATTACACCAGATTAAATGAGCCAGCCACAAAAAGACAAATATTGTATTATTCCACTTATATAAGGGCCCTAGAGTAAAGACTTCCTGGGGACAGAAACTAGAATGGGGGTTGCCAAGAGCCAGGAATAAAGGAGATAGGGTGTTAATGGGTATAGACTTTCAGTTTTGCAAGGTGAAGAATTCTGGAAATGGAGGATGTTGATGGTTGCCCCAAAATTAGGGTATTTAGTACCACTAAACTGTACATTTAAAAACTGTTAAGATTTTGTGTGGTAAATTTTGTGTGTGATTTCTATCATAATAGAAAAATTGGGAAAATTGCTATGAGCATTAAATGACATCAAGTAGGTGATGAGCCTGCCATCTCATTAGGGTTCAACCACTTTTCCTGTGGCGAGGATACACTATTTTAATAGCTACATGAGAACTATTAAAGTAATAATGACATAATAATGGTGTAATAATGACTGCACTGACTTTTTGTGCAGTTATGTATCTTTTCCACTTTGAGGGTTCTAACTTTGGGACAGATTTTCTGGATCACTTCATTCAGGTAAATCCATATCTTACTGGCTCTGGCTGTTTGTGCCATGAGCTCTCAGAGATGACTTAGTAATTTACCCTCTCACAGACCAAGCGAGGCACACTGTCCTCAATAACACCAGGATCCTTTTAAGCAGTTTTATAAAGAATAATACATAAGAGATAGTATGTTAATATTTTAATATGAATGTATTTGCTTTTATTGTTGAGTATTTTACTCAACAATAAAAAAATGTATTTGCTTTTATTGTTGAGTATTTTACTCGACTTTTATTGTTGAGTATTTTATCTTGATTTACGTTTATTTTTCCACCTAGGTGAATAGTCTACTTACATCGTTTGCTTATATTTCTAGTGTGGTTTTAGTGCTTTTCATACTCAATATATGTGTCATATTTATAACATATTGTGACCCTTTTTAATATTCAGGGAGTCTTAATGCTTATGTAGTTGAATCACTCATTTAAACTTTTCAAATGACCAAATAAGATTTTAAGACAGATCAAAATGGTTTTATATAACATGATTATTATATCTGCTGTATCATTTTCCTGAGCTCTCTGCTATCATTCTGTTCAAAACTGTTAGCAAAAATCTGCTTAAATGCTAATTTAAATGACTATCATGCTTGAATTGAAATTATATGGTCTGACCAATTAATAATAAATCATTACTATAATAACCAATTAATAACCTAATGTAAGGGACATGACAAAAATTAAAGCGAGGAAGAAAGTTTACTAATAAACATGAAATTTATTTTTTTACCTCACTAATAATTAAATTCATCCTAAACAAAACAGTAGAATGCCACCTTCCAGCTATAAATTGCTAACGATTAAAGGCTACATGAGCAGGTTGCACTGGCCTCCCACTTGCTGCATGGGGGTGGTGGTGGGGGGGAGAAATATAGTCTGAGCTTTACTGAGAAGCAGTCTGGCACTGGGCATCAGGAAATTTAAAAATGTATATAAACGTTGATTTAGAAGTGCTACTTATACAACTATGGCTCAAAGCAGCCTCAGAAGTGTAGGAAAATATTTACATTCATGCCTAAAAATAGGATTCAGTCTAAATGTCCAATGACAGTAAATGATTGAGTAAGTAATCGGACAGCCATCTGATGGAGTGTTATGTAGTCATCATAAATGGTGTTTTCTAAAAATTTCAGTGACATGGGGAAATGCAATATACTGGTAAGTAAGGGAAGCTTGCTGTATTACAATTGAAGAAAATTGTGTGTGTGCGTGTGTGTGCATGTGTGAGTGTGTGCACATATGCATCTAATATTCATCCAGAAAAAGACACATGAAAATGTTTATAGTATTATGTGACAGGAATATGAGTAATTTTTATTTTCTCTTTTTATGCTTTCCTCCATGTTTTCTAAGCCTTACATTACTCAGAAATATTGCCTCTGCAATCTGAAAGAAATGTGTATATTAAAAAGATTAAAGATAATGAATAGAGTTCTTTTTCTGCACTCATGTTCCTGCTGTTCACCTTGCTTCTTGCATCAGTCAGCTTTGCTTTTGCTGGAACACAATGCCTGACACCTACAGTTTAAAGGAGAGGAGGTTTAATTGGCTCACAGTTTCTGTCTATGAGCACCTGGCTCCATGACAAAAACGTGATGGAGGAAGGATGTAGAGGAACCAGAACTGCTCAGTTAGTAATGATGAAGCAGAGCTAGGGAATAGCACCAGGGAGGAGGTACCAGGGGCAAGACTTAGACCCCAAGCCCACCCCTCCATGACGCACCCAGACATGTCCAGAAGTGTGCTTCCCCCAGTGCCCAGGCAGATCCCAAAGCCAAGCAAGTGACACTCCATCCTAACCGCCACACTCTGTCTCAAATGTATTGAGCAGGACCCTGGACAAGAAGTCAGAGGGGATATTTGTCAGGTAACAGCCCAGACATTCACTAGCTATATGACCTTGGGTAAATCTAACATTTACACCTCAGTTTTCTAGTTTGTAAAAAGGGGATTTCTACCTTCTGTGCATACAACACTGGACCGTTTTGAGGGTAGAATTTAAAAAAAAACCAGCATAGGGGAAAACACTTTTGTAAACTAAGGAGCAAATTCAGGTTATACCCAGACTATGCTCCTGCTTGATTATTTGCCGAAAGAACCACCAGAACTCACCAAAACCCGGTACACTTATGGTTAGAATATATTACAGTGAAAGAATGCAGCTCCCAATCTGCTAGAGAGGCAGAAGGCAATTACAAGTACTTCTTTTCTCCTCTCCCATGGAGCCAGGACACATGAGCCTCCTGGCATCCACGTGTGACAGTCCCAGGGAGAGTGCCCACCAGAGAGCCTTGCCTAAGCTCTGGTGTCCGGAGTTCTACTGCGTTCCAGTGTGTAGGCATGATGGACTGACTGACGCTCACATGGCCAAACTCGGTCTCCAGGTGGACTAACAGCACGTCATCCAAAACCCCCACCCTGCTTCACATGGACCTTTCAGCGTGGCCAGCTCACAGATGAGCATTGTCAGGGATAACTGACTCCATCCTATGGAATATGGTCTCCCAGGAGCCAAGGGCAAAGCCCCATTTCTATTGAATATAATCACTCAGGGCCCTTTCTTTGGGTGAGGCCAAATTCTTTACTATGCATAAAGTGACCAAAAAAGAGATAAAAAGCAAATTTAAAAATAGAGATGATGTTGATGGATGGAAGAGTCTATTATTTCCCAAGTTCCAAGACTATACAATAGAAAAGGGTGTGAATTCTACAGTTGCAAGAAATACTACAAATACCTACTTGCCTGAACTGTGGAACTTTTGGGATGTCCTCTGAGAATAAGCGTGTTTATGTGGGTTCTGCAGAGGCATTCGGTGCAGTTGTTATTTACCACAGAGAGGAATTAGGCTGAGAAAACACTTACACCCTGCTGGGTGTTTGAATCTAAGCCTTGCTTCAGTGTTAACAGCACAGCAAGTGTGTCTCTCCACTAACTAATTTATCTAATGTGAACAAGTTCTGGGCTGCCTTTACAGGCTTCGCCGTCGAGCCCCACCTCGCTATGTAATGTAGCTGTGCTTACTCTCTAGAGTATGAAGTGATGGGAAAAATAACCAGGTTTCTTCCCCTTTGCAGAGTTGCCAGTCTTGAGTGTTCTGTCAGGTTGGGTCTATATGATTTCCTAAAAGTGACATTAGAAAGATGAAGATCCAAGTTCAGTTCCCATGCACTTAAAAATATACAAATGCACAATGAAGAAGTCATCATCCCAGGAAGCTCGCGAGAGGATAATTGTGTGTGCTTTTGCAAAAAGAACCCACCACAGAGACCAAGGATAAGAGCATTAGCTCAAGTCCAATCATGCTTCTGCCTCATTTAGAGGGGACAATTTCTACTTTCGTCTGTTGATTTTTTGAGAAGGAATAGCTTGCAATAAACTGATGTTGTCAGTAAATTGTGGTTGTTCATTCTGTTTCTTTCAAGGAAAAACTGGCCATGCAGAAGTCGTCAGGGTTGTGTACCAGCCAGAGAGCATCGGCTTTGAGGAACTGCTCAAGGTCTTCTGGGAGAATCACGACCCAACCCAAGGTAGAGTGATGAGTGAGCCAGTATTTAATTATCTTACTAATTACAGCTGGGATAATTAGTGTTTGAGCTGCATGGAAGAGATGAACCTTGAAATCACACAGGAGCTCAAGAATATGATTGCAGACATTTATTGATGGAAAAGAGGAGGGGCTGGGGAGAAAAGGGGTGAGAGAATAAAGGCGCAGCCACATTCGGTGCCCCTCCCCCCTTACAGCTGTCAGGGGTGGGAAAATTCCCACAGAGAAAGCCGCCAGACAATGGAGATCCGTTCACCTTTGATTATTGCATTATTCCTCCTTAATGCAGTCTTTTGTCTACAAAATTAAAGTGTCTTTCTAGGAGCTCCAAAGTTTTCCTGATTTATGGTTCCTTTATTTCCCCAAGTTTAGCTTTTCTCATCTTTTGATGTTATCAGTTTTTTTTTAAAAAATGTCTGCGGGTGATTTAAAAAGAAGAATATAAAGGTAAAAGACAGTATTTGTAGATCCACAATGCTTGGGTTATTTAAATTTCATTTGTCCTCCTTGGAATTTGTTATGTGGAAATATTAATATATTTGGACTGTAAGCAAAGTTGGACAGAAATTTTATTTGAATGCACACATAAGCAAACAATCTCATGTCAGCAAATATCATTGAAATATTCAATAATGAAGCAATTTCCAGATTTCATCCTAACACCTTACAAGTGCTGTTTTGCCAATGTGGTGATCTGATATTATGAGTCTTGTGAACTGGGGAGTCCTGTATAATAGATGTGATTGTGTACTGCCCCTCTTCCTTTAGAAGTGTGCCTAACAGAACTCTTTTCCTTGGGTGCCAGATTTTTGTGTCATGGGTATACTATGCTGATTGTTTCTTTTTTTA
>PVJO010017608.1:0-38763 GCA_004026905.1 Hystrix cristata | reverse complement strand
CAAGGATGTCCGCTCTCACCACTCTTATTCAATATTGTTCTGGAAACATTAGCCAGAGCAATTAGACAAGAGAAAGAAATAAAAGGAATAAGGATAGGAAAAGAAGAAGTTAAATTATCATTATTTGCAGATGACATGATACTCTATATAGTAGACCCAAAAACTTCACTAAAAGACACCTAGATTTAATAACCAAATTCAGCAGTGTAGCTGGATACAAAGTCAACACTCAGAAATCAATAGCATTCCTGTACACAAATAATAGACTCACTGAGAGAGAAATTAGGGAAACAACACCTTTCACAATAACATTCAATAATATGAAGTATCTAGGAATCAACCTAACTAACGAAGTAAAAGATCTCTACATTGAAAACTACAGTACTTTGAAAAAGCAGATTGAAGAAGATACAAGAAAACGGAAAGATATACCTTGCTCTTAGGTAGGAAGAACCAATATAGTGAAAATGACCATACTCCCCAAACTGTTATACAGATTTAATGCAATCCCAATTAAAATACCAATAGCATACTTCACAGAATTAGAGAAAACAACCCTAAAATTCATTTGGAACCAAAAGAAACCTAGAATAGCAAAAGCAATTCTGGGCAACAAAAGTAAAGCAGGGGTCATCACAATTCTTGACCTGAAATTATATTACAAAGCTACTGTAATAAAAACAGGATGTACTGGCAAAAAAAATCAGACCTGAGGACCAATGGAACAGATTAGAAGATGCAGACGCATGTACAAACACTCTCAGTTATCTTATCTTTGACAAAAGGCCCAAAAAACCTCACTGGAGGAAAGACTGTCTCTTTAATAAATGGTGCTGGAAAAACTGGCTTTCCACATGCTGAAGATTAAAACTAGACCCGTATCTTTCCCCATGCACTAAGCTAAAATCAAAGTGGATCAAAGATCTAAATATTAAAACAGAAACACTAAATCTTTTGGAAGATAGAATAGGTAGAATTCTTGAAGGCATAGGTGTAGGCAAGGACTTTATGAATAAATCCCCAGTTGTCCAGGAAATATCACAAAGAATCAACAAGTGGGACCTGATCTTATTAAAAAGCTTTTGCACAGCAAAAGAAACTACCAACAGAGCGAAGGGACAACCCATAGAGTGAGAAAAAATTTTTGCCAGCTATTCCTCTGACAAAGGACTAACATCTCAAATATATAAAAAACTCAAAAACGTCAGACCCCCCAAATTTAAAGACCCAATCCAAAAGTGGGCAGTTGAAATAGACACTTCTCAGATGAAGAAGTAGAAACAGCAGATAGACATATGAAAAAATGTTCGACATCACTGATCATTCGAGAGATGCAAATTAAAACAACACTGAGATTCCATCTCACTCCAGAAGAAATGGCTATTATCAACAAATCAGCCAATAACAAATGCTGGAGGGGCTATGGAGAAAGAAGATCCCTTTTCCACTGTTGGTGGGAGTGTAGACTGGTGCAACCACTATGCAAATCAATGTGGATGTTCCTCAGGGAATTAGGCCTACAGGTTCCATTTGACCCAGCTATTCTACTTCTTGGTATCTTCCCAAAAGAATTAAAATTATCATAGCACAGCAATACTGCTGCTGCTGTTTATAGCAGCACAGTTTGTAATAGCTAAATCTTGGAAACAGCCCAAATGCCCATCAACCGAGGAATGAATAAAGAAAATGTATTTTTTTACATATACAACGGAATACTACTCTGCCATAACGTACAATAAGCTTGAGATATGTCTTGGTAAATGGATGCGTCTTGAGACTATTTCACTCTTAAGTGAAATAAATCGGACACACATGTTTAAATACCGCATAGTTTCTCTGGTGTGAGAAATTGAAAGTGTAAATAAAAACTAAAATGTATTATATTGGGAAAGGGAAGAAAATGTTCAAATGGGAAAGGGAACAAGGTAGGGGGAGGGGGAAAGGAACAGAGGGACAAGAGAAATAAGAAATGGAAGGAAAAACTGGAAACAAAGTTTTTGTAAATAAGGAGGGAGGAGGAGGTCAAGGGAGGAGAGAGGAACAGGTAAAGAAGAAGCAGCAAGATATATCATGTACAGGTACAACCCCCCTATGATGAATGTTATCACTATGTACATGTACCATTAATATAAAATTTTAAAAGAAAGAAATAAATGGGTGAAATCAGAATGGATCTGCTGATCTTCAGACAATTATTATTAACTACTTTGAAAACTTGTACTCCAATAACTGGAGAACTGAGAAGAAATGGATAAATTCCTAGACACATATTAATTACCAATGCTGAGTCAAAATTTATAGAAAATCTTGCTGTCCAATAACTGTCAATGAAATTGTGGCAGCAATAAATACCTACAGCATAGATACAAAATCTTTCAATAAAATCCTGGCAAACAGAATGCAACAAATCATTAAAAGGATCACACATTGTGATCAAGTAAGCTTCACCCCAGGAATCTAAAGATGGTTCAACATACAGAAGTCAATACATGCAATGCATCATATAAAGAAAAGCAAGGACAAAAATCACATGATCATTTTAATAGACACAGAAAAAGCCTCAGATGAAATCTAACATCTATTCATTATACAAACCCTGAAGAAAATAGATGTAGAAGTGCCTGGTAACAAATAGTAATAGCCATTTATGACAAACCTACAGCCAGCATCATATTAAGTGGGGAAAAACTTTTCTTAAAAAAATCAGGAACAATACATGCATGTCCACTATTGCCACTCCTGTTCTTATAGTATTCGAAACATTAGCCAGAGCAATCAAAAAAGAGAAAGAAATAAAAAAGATATGAATAGGAAAAGAAGTCAAACTATCCTTTAATATGACATGATCCTTTACACAGGAGACCCAAAAATTACATCCAGATTCCTATACCTAAGACATTCAGCAAGGTAGTAGAGTACAAAATCCACACATGAAAATCAATAGCATTCCTATATACCAATGATAAACCCACCAAGAAAGAAATTAAGGGAACAATTACATAACAATAGCTTCAAGAAAAGTTACTTAGGAATTGACCAAACAAAGGAACCAAAAGACCTCTATAACAAAAACTATAGTACTCTGGAAAAAGAGCTTGAAGAAGACATTGGAAAATATAAAGATATTTCTTGATCCTGGGTGAGCAGAACCAATAATGTCAAAATGGCCATAACCAAAACTGCTATAGAGATTTAATGCAGTCCCAATCAAAATACCAATAGCACTCCTCACAGCAATAGATAAAAACAATCCTGAAATTTATGTGGAACCAGAAGTGACTCAGGCGCCGGGGATTTAGCTCAGTGGTTAGAGTGCTTGCTTACAAGCATGAGGCCCTGAGTTCAATTTCTAGTACCAAAAAAAAAAGAAAAAAGAAAAAAGAAAACAGAGGTGACTCAGAGTACCAAAAACCAACTGAGGCAATGAGAGCAAATCAAGAGGCACCACAATCCCAGATTTCAAGTTGTATTACAGTGTTACAGTGATGAAAACAGTGTGGTACTGGCACAAAAACAGACAGACATGTGGCTCAGTGGAATAGAACAGAGGTAGAAACAACCCCAGGCACATTCAGTCATCTGATGTTTGACGAAGAGGTCAAAAACATACACTGGAGGAAAAACAGACTCTTTAGCAAATGATCCTGGGAAAACTAGGTATCCACATGCAGAAGACTGAATTTAGACCGTATCTCCGAATGTATATTAAAGTAAAATTAAAATGGATAAAAAATCTAAATGTTAAAAGAGAAACGCTTACCCTGCTGAGAGATAAAATAGGTAAAACCCTTGAAATCATAGGCACAGGCAAAGATTTTCTGAACAAAGCCTGAATTGCATGAGAAATAATATTAAGTGTTAACAATTGGGATTATATCAAATTAAAACGTTTCTGCACAGGAATGGAAATAACCAAAGAGATAAAAGACTATGGAATAGAAAAAGTTTTTCCCAACTATTCCTTAGACATAAGACTAATACTCTCTAACTCCCCTTTTCGGAATGGGAATATTTACTCTTTTCCATTGTACCTTGGGATTATATAATTTATTTTTATATTTTCAGAGATTCGTGGCTAAGAATTTGTCTTGAGTCTTAGAAGAGACTAGGACTAGAACTTCTGAAAAATTCTGGCATGGTTCAGACTTTGGGGGAAGGAATTATGTGTTTCTGGCTGCACATGGAATTGTTCTACTATATTAGGTGGAATTATGAGCTTGCTGTTGTCTTTATTTGCATGTTAAGTGAAAGAGGGGTGGAATGTGGCAGTTATGGTGGAGTTTCAATTTGATTGGCCTCCATGAACTAAGCGGGTTTGCTTTGCAACACCTTTAACAATGAAGTCTGCCTTAGGGCTAGCTGATCAAGGATTATAACCTTGAGCAAGTTAAACCTTTTCTCTTTTAAACTGTGGTTGTTGGGTATTGTGTCTCAATGATAAGAAAGCCCACCAGTACAACCAACTTGTGATTTATTTGATCCTTCAGCAAGCTATTTCATTATTCTACTAGGCTGGCTGGTTTTGGGTAGTGGGGTACATGGCAATATCTACTAATCCTATGGTCATAAACCCATTGTAATACCTTCTTGCTGTAAAATGAGTGGCTTGGACAAAGATAATATTGTCTAGGATACCACACCCATTAATCTTTAACTGATCACGATGTGCTCATGTTACCTGGAGTCTTCTCTCTGCCTCCTATAAGGAGGTGCTTGGAGTAGTATTTGTGGTGATGCAGAAGGAATCATGAGGTGACAGGCCCAGGAACCATGTAGAACCAACATAGATTAAGTTGTTCTCTTGTCTCTGTATCTGTTTCGATAGAATCATGAGAAACCTAAGAATGTATATTTAATTCAAACACTGTCATTCTCTCCAGTTTGCCATTTAACAAACATATACTAAATGACCACAAATTACCACAGAATGGCTGTATTAGTCAGGGCTCTATATACAGTTTACAAAGTAGGTTTACATTGAGTGCCTGAGGGTCAGGTGTGGAAAAAGGCAAAAGGGCTGTCTGTGCGCTGGAGAGCTGAATGATCCAGTCAAAGTGGAAGGCCTGAAACTCACTGCAGAGTCCCCTTGGTAGCCACAGTGTCTATGTTGGAAGGCTGAAGGGTCTGAGCTGTGAGGCCAAAGGGTCTGAGCAGGAAGCATGGAGATGGAGGTCCCAAGGCTATGGCAAAGACTGGAGCTTCGAAGAAACAGAAGTGAGGCTTCCTTCTTTCCCCTTTTTATTCCATTCAGGCTGCAAACCTATTGGCTGGTGCCCCTCACACCCAGACAGGGTGGGTCTTCTGTCTACAGTAAATCATTTCAGCCACACCCAGAACTACACTAAACCAGTCATTTGGACCTTTCTTACTTAAATTGACACAACAGTTAACTATCACAGTGGCCTAGGCCTAGCAAGTATCAATATTGGTAAACTAGTACTATGGAAGACAAATGAAAGAAGATAGGCAGGCATTTTTAGATTTGAAAGTCATGAGAGTAGTATAGATTATAATGTTCACGGAATTAGTTGACTATCAGTGGTTGTCATTAATGTATTGAGGAGAGAAAATGACAACCTCAAGTGAGTAAATTACTAGTACAGAGTACGGCAAGAGAGTTAAAAGTTTTCTTCGGCAATTTTTTCTCCAATTTTTATTTTTTATTAGTACACGTTTACAGTGTATAATGATCACATTCCTTGTGGGGAGTTGGTATGTGTACATAACACATCTCAAATATTTTTATCCCATTCCTCTCCCCTTTCTCCCTCTCCCTCAATCTCTCGGTCCCCTTCCCATTTGCAAAAGATCTATCTTTCTATTTCCTATCATCTGTCTTTTACTTTGGCCTTTATATTTTAGATTTCTAGAACCCTAACTCTTGTAGTTGGAGGGAGATAATGCTGAGGACCAGAAATTAGAGTTAGTTATAAAATACTGTATCTTTTGAGAAAGATGAATTTACAATTTCAGCACATTTTTCAAAATCATAGCCTGACAGGGAAGGAATATGGTCTGCTGATGTGGAGTAGGGTCACCTAGGGGGATGTGCTTGAGAACATTTGGACGTGAGGATGTAGCCCACCTCTTTGTCTCATCCCCCTTTGCTAGAGGATAGTAGCTTCCAACTAATGGGAGGTCATGCAGATCCTCACAAGGCATGTCCCTTGAGAGATGATACTTGTTTTTCTCAAAGTCTGCCTGAAGCCCCAACCCCTCGTAACTTCTAGGTCTATATCTAGGCCATGTCTCAGCATAGTCCAATTGAGAAATAGTAATCAATTGAACACATATTATCTACCCTAAAATTTACAGTACTTGTTTAATAGTAAATAATAATGGCAAAATCTGGGAGAACATTCTGAGAATGGCTATTGAAGTTACTGAACTGTTGGAAGATTAGGCTGAATAAAGGATTGTTTATTGATACCATGATTCAGGAATTAATATCCAGGGACGGTCATTTGGAGACAGTCCTAGTATGCTGTGTGTGGATTCCTGAGGTTTGGAAACGATAATGACTGGCATTAAATATAATAGAACTGTAAATGTCAGTAGAGTGTACTGAAGATGTGGGCAAGAGTCAGAGAAATGGTATTCTATAATGGACTTATTACATAAGACAGAACCTATTGAATGGATACATTTCTATTGGAGAACCTGTATGACAATTGCTATTCAAAAGCAATGGTGAACATGCTAGTAAGAGAGGTGCTGACTGGCATCATTGAGAAACTGGTTGGGGTGCTATACTTTCAGATAAAGATTGTACTTTGTTTTTGGTGCTGGGCCTCAAATTCAGGGCCTTGCACTTGCTAGGTAAGTGCTCTACTGCTGAGCTAAATCCCCAACCCCAAGGACTGTACTTGAACCACCTGCCGTTGTACAGTAATGTAACACTGACAGCTGCAGTACACAGGCTCTGTAGGCCAAGCTTGGGAGGAGACATTGCTGTGAAACTTGATGCTTCAGTATCCAAATGGATGATAGGATTTCAGGGTAGCATAACACAGTTGGTGACATTTAATTCTGAGCAACAAAAGGAGAAATAATTACCATAAAGTACAGTAAAACTAGATTGGTAACTGAGTTAGGGGCCTGGCTCAGATATTTTTGTCTATTCTAAGTTTATACAGAGAAAGTTCTATTTACAAGAGTAAAGTCTGCTCTAAGTTAAATCTCTTGCTATCTGTCACAATATAGTACAAAACAGATTTGATTTGTTGTGACATTGTGCAGAAAATCCTCCTATAGTATGCCTTTTAGACCTAGAGGATATGAAATTGTTAAATATGACATTTGCATGCATGTAGGAGGGTGGGCAATACCTTCTAGAGGAATAGGAGACTATAAAATTGGGAAGCTTTTAGGTGTCCAGAAATCTGAGGCATACTTTAGGTATTCCTTCTGAAGGAAGACAGTTTACTGCATATTCTATTTACTGCCACTATGAGAGAAGGAGCATTTGGTAGGGCTCCTAGAATTTGGAGTTATTTCATGCCATCCCAGGGAATTTTTGGTGAGAAGCCTGTATTAGCTCATTCTTTGTTGTCATAAAAATACTTGATAATTTATAAAGGAAAAAAGTTTATTATGGTAAATGGATCTGGTGAATGGCAAGTCCAAGTGCATTGTGATAACTAGGGCCTTGTGTTTCAACTCATGGTGGAAAGCAGAAATTCAAGAGGGCACTCATGTAATATGACAAAATTTAGGGTGAATTCACTTTATATCAACCCACTTTCACTGGAAAGAATCTATCCTTATGAGAAAAATGTTCTTTCCTTTTAATGATACAATCACCTCATCTTGCAACATCACAATAGCAACCAATTTTCAGCATGAGTTTCAGAGGGGACAAACCATATTCAAATGATAGTGTGGGACCCTCATGACTTATGGCTCTGATAGACCCAGCTTATAATGGGCAGCTCTAGTTCCACTGTCCCTTATGACTCATACTCTGGCACTAAGTCTAGCACAAGGCCTATCACTTCACTGGAAATGTAGTGAGTTGCATCTTTCTGCTTTTTCTGGAGAATGATATGTCCTAGCCCATCTGAGGTTGGAGAATGTTGATGGTTTGTTTGAACCATCGGAGGGTGGTTGGAGTCTGGTAGATACTGGAATTGAGTTTTGAGAGAGAAAGTATCAACTGTTATTCTCTGTGTTAGTTAGCTTTCTATTACTATAACAATTTCCTGAGAAAATAAACTTATAAGGAGAAAATATTTATCTTGGATTATGGTTTTGAAAGTTGTAGTCCATAACTGGTGGCAAGGTAACAGATCATGGTGGGAGCATATTGGGAACAAAACTGCTAACTCCATGACTGGGAAGCAAAAGAGAGGGAGGCTTAGGGAGCCAGTATCTACTTTGAGAGCATGCCTCCAGTGACCCACGGACTTCTCTTTTAGACCCACCTCTTAAATTTTCCACCAAATCCCAACAGTGCCTCCTTGGGGACAAAACCTTTACCACATGGACGTTTGGGGGACTTAATATCCAAACTATAGCATTTGAAATACTGGGGATGCACAAAATTTGGATGAAAAAGAAAGAAAAGTAGAAACCATTTATCAATTTGGAGTATAGTTTCATAATTAGGAGTATGGACTTTAGGCTTTTTGAATAGATTGAAATCTTTTTGTTCCTTGCTGTGTGAGTGACTTTCAGAAGGTAAAAGTGAATTTTTTTCCTCATCTGTAAAAGTGAAGAATAAATGCAATGAAGCAGTCAATAAATGTACTTTTATTAGTAATAACTGTGTGCAGAAACTAGGAAAGATCTTTTTTTTTTTAATTTTATTTACCAAGAACAGGTATTGGTACATTGTATACATAGTGATCACATTCATCATAGTTAATTTGTACCTGTACATGATATATCTTGGTTTTCCCCCTTCCCCACACTTCCCTTCCATTCCTCCTCCCTTCCCTATTTACAGCAGGTTTATTTACATTTTTACATTTTCTCTTTTCTCCTTTCTTTTCTTCTTCCCTTCCTTTTCTTCTTCCCTTCCTTCTTTTCCCCCTTCTCCCTATCTAGTTCTCCTTTCTTTTGAATACTATCTTTTCTTTTTTGCATAATATCTATTATACCTCTTTGTCTTTATTGACATTTACGGTTTCTCATATCTTGAAGATCTGTCCCTAGTAATGGCTGCAGAATTTGCATTCAGAAGTATGTTGGGAGGTGCACACTGCTTTGGTGTGGGTAAGCAGTGGTGTACAGGGTTGAAACTATAAGTATAAAGCATTTTACATAAAAGTGAGAAAATAAAGTGAGTCTGTGAGATGTCATTGGTCTGATGACCAAAAGTGATTGAGAAGGAATTGAGAATATTCAGCAGAGAGAACAACAGGTCAATGGGTCAACCGCAACCTAAAATAGGTAGAGAGAATATTCCCTATTTATGGTTTGAAGGGCCATCACGGGAAAGTGAGATATGACTTCCTCAGTGGTACTCAGTAGTGCAAGTCCAAAGGCTACTGGTGTGTACCACCTCTAGAGGATTACATCTTCATTGACTTGTAGTTACTTCAGTGCCCTCTTGTTTATTGTCTTCCCCTCCCCAGTAACTATGGATAGGGCCTGAATTTAGTTATGTACCTACATTTTCATTTTCATTCCCTACTTTTCAAACACAGTGCTCACTATAGGAAACATCAACTCTGATTTCTACTGCCTCAGTCCTGTGTGTAGGTATTAACTAGGTATTATTCTCATTGGTGAATTAATTTCAGGCCCTGTGTTGCCTCAATGAAACACTTGTACTTTTAGTCTTTTACATGTATGTATGAGATGAAAACTTTTGTTGCTATCTTAATTTGCATTGCCACAGGAGCAAATTATGAGACCAAAATTTAGGTGTAAATTACCATTTATTACTATTCTTGCAGATGTTATCCCAAAAAATAAGACTGGTTTAGCTAATCAAAGTTTAAAATATATTTTTGTTTCAAACAACATGAAAATCTTGTAAAAGTTGCATTTCTTATAGTATACTTTGTACTTTTTTAGCCTTACAAAACATCATTATTGTTTTTCTATACAAGATGTTTAGATTTGTTCATATGTTAGTTATTTCTGTGCTTTTTATCTTTATTTTTCTCTGTTTTTGCATATTTCAATCATTTGTTCCTTCTGCCTGACATACATCCCTTAGAATGACCTTTAGCGAAAATCTTCTGCTTAGCAGAACTGTTGTGAACACTAACGGACATAAAACATGCCAGTTACCAAGTGAAGCCAAACTCTGCAGAGGTGCCCTGGATCAGAGCAGGGGACAAGGTGGAGAAAAACATGGCTGAACCTGAGGGCCCCAATCCACATTTCAGCCTGGGCATCTACCTCTGCTTTTTGTCTGTTTTATGTATTGGGCTTTGGTAAAGGATATATTCTCTGATAAGAGAGTTCTACTCTTTAAAACCATCTGAAAACCATTGTATTTGGTTGAGACACATGCAGTGATATTTAGGCACTTTTAATCTACAAAAATGGCTATTTTGAGAGTATGGTTGAATCTAATACCGCAGTATCCCCACGTTGGAACTGGAAGGGGCCTTAGCAGTCATGATTACTTAGAAGCCCTGACTGTCTTTCACAGAGGATCACCCAGGTTGCAAGAAGCAGCCCAACCCATACTACGTGCTCATTGTGCGCTTGCTGAATTTAGTGGCTGCTCCAGAATGTCACATGTAAGGATCCGAAGTCTCCTTCCAGCAATCTCGCTGGAAGAGGTATCTAAAAGCTACATCTGTAAAGTACTTAACTCAGATTGAGAAAACCTCCACTGATCATTTTAAGGAAGGAGAAAGGGCAATGAATGCTGGTGGGTCAACACGTGGCTCCGACCTCTGGAGGAGGCATGGCTAAGCAGGGGGACAGGTCTGGGAGCTGTGTCGTGGAACGTGAATGAGACTGCTCGAGGTTGGAGGGCTAGAGCACCTTCAGCAGAAGGTGTGTTCCTAGGCTGCCCAGACAATGGAAGATTGGGGCAGCAGTGCCATGAGTGAAAAGGAGCTCGCAGGGGCACAGGCAGATGTTCTCCGAACATCAGGAAACATCTCAAGTCACTGAGGTCAGTGGGAAATCAGTGTCAAGCGACAACCCTAGGCCTATCTCACAGGTGACAATGGAGCATCTAACTCAGGCTAAGGGGAGAAGTAGGAAAGCAGACTCTGATTTGGAAATTGACCAGATGGGGAGTAGGGGAGATTAAGGAGGACAAGGCACTTGCAAGAGTTAAGAAATCTGTGAAACAAGAGGTAGATAGGACTGAAAAACACGACTGCTCTGATTTCATGCAGAGCCCAGGTACCTCAGGATCGGCATTCTGGACTTGTGGCCTGAGCTCCTCTGGCCCAAGAGGCCATTTCCATTTTCTGATTCTAGGACTGTTGTGGAGACTCCAGCCTTCTGTATGTAGAAACGTCATTCTCCTTCCTGCAGATCCCTTGCAGGGACTCCAGGCACTCTGCATCTATTCCCTGGGCACACCAATGGACAGAATTCTTTGGTTGCTTCAGGTGACCCAGAGTCTGAAAGCAAAACTGTCACCATTTTCAAATTCTAATTAAAAAAATTTATTAGTACTTACTTGTCATACATATTGATTACATTCATCATAAGGAATTTATACCTATATATATCTTAAATCTTTTTTTCCCATTCTCCTCCCCTCTCTTTAGCCCCACAGCCTTGCCAGCATTTGTTATTGGCTAGCTTGTTGATGACAGACATTTTTCTGGAGTGAGATGGAATCTCAGTGTTGTTTTAATTTGCATTTCTTGAATGACCAGTGATGTTGAGTGTTTTTTGATTTATTTATTTGCTGTTTGTACTTCATATGAGAAATGTCTATTCCTTTTGGATGCCCATTTTTGGACTGGGTCTTTAAATTTGGGGAGTCTGATTTTTTGGAGTTTTTGTATATTCTAGATGTGAGTCATTTTTCGGAGGAGTATCTGGTAAAAATTTTTTCCCACTCTGTGGGGTTTTTTTGTGTGTGTGTGTGCTGGGATCGAACTTAGGGCTTTATGCTTGCTAGGCAAGCACTCTAACCGCTGGGCTAAATCCCCAGCCCTGTGCAGAAGTTTTTAAATTTTATGTGATCCCAGCTGTTGATTCTTTGTAGTATTTCCTGTTCAAGTGGGGTTTTGTTCGTAAAGTCTTTGCTTACACCTATGTCTTCTAGGGTTTTGCCTATTCTATCTTCCAGAAGATTAAGGTTTTCTGTTTTTATATTTCAATCATTTTGTTTGTTTTTTGGGACAGGGTCTCACTATGTAGTTCAGACTGGACTTGAACCCACTATGTAGCCCAAGCTTGCCTAGAACTCAAGGCGATTCTCCTTCCTCAGCCTCTGGCATGTGAGGATTACAAGCATGTGCCACCACACCCATACCTGGCTTCTATTTAGATTTTGATTCATTTTGATTTTAGTTTAGTGCATGGTGAGAGACATGGGTCTAGGTTCAATTTTTGGCATGTATAAAGCCAGTTTTCCCAGCACCATTTATTAAAGAGGCTATCTTTCTTCCAGTGAAAGTGTTTGACTCCTTTGTCAAAGATAAGGTAGCCGAGTGTGCTTAGAATTGTTTCTGGATCTTCTATTCTGTCCCATTAATCCTCGGGTCAGTTTTTTGTTTGTTTGTTTGTTTGTTTTTTGTCATACCACTCGTGCTGCATTTTTTTTTTCTTAATCACTATCACTTTGTAGTATAACTTCAAATTGGGGATTGTGCTGCCTCCTGCCTTGCCCTTGTTGCTGAGAATTGCTTTTGCTATTCTAGGTCTCTTCTAGTTCCAAATGACTTTTAAGGGTTGTTTCTCTAGTTCTGTGAGGTATGCTGTTGGTATTTTGATTGGGATTGCATCAAATCTCTGTAACAATTTTGGAAGTATGGTCATGTGCTTGCTTCGACAGTCCATATACTAAAATTGGACGTATGGTCATTTTCTCTGTACTGTATTGGTTCTTCCTACCCAGAGCAAGGGGTATCTTTCCATTTTCTGATGTCCTCTTTGATCTTTTTTCAGAGTACTGTAGTTTTCAATGTATAGGCTTTTCACTTCCTTTGTTAGATTTATTCCTGAGTATTTTATTTTCCTTGATGCTATCGTGAAAGGTGTGGTTTCCCTAATATCTCTCATTGAATTTGTTATTTGTGTACAGAAATGCTATTGGTTTCTGAGTATTGATTTTGTATCCCACTATGCTGCCAAACTAGGTTATTAATTTTAGGGGTCTTTTGTTGGAGTTTGGGGATTTTCTGTGTAGAGTATCATATCATCAGCAAATAATGATAATTTAACTTCCTCCCTTCCTATCCTTATTCCTTTTATTTCTTTCTCTTGTCTAATTGCTCTGTTTCCAGACCTATATTGAACAGAAGTGGTGATAGTGGAGATGTTTGTCTTGTTCTTGATTTTAGAGTGAAAGCTTTCAGTTTTCTACCATTTAGTATGATGTTGGTTGTTGGTTTGTCATACATGATGGCTGTGCATGGAATGGACGTGCCATCCTTTATCTCATCAGTCTGTTTTTGTTTTGCAGTATTGAATGTTTATCAGATTGAGAAAAGTGCTTCTATTCCAATTTTCTGCAGGGTTTTTTTTTTTATCATGAATGGGTGTTGGACTTTGTCAAATGATTTTTCTGCATCTACTGAGTTGATCATGTAGTTTTTGACGATCGTGTGGTTCTGTTAATGTGGTGCACTACATTTATTGATTTGTGTACGTTGAACCATCCCTGCATCCCTGGAATGAATCCTACTTTGTCATGGGGCATAATCTTCTTGATGTTTTGCTGCATCTTGTTTGCCAGTATCTTATTGAGAATTTTTGGATCTATGTCCATTAAGGAGACTGGCCTGTAGTTCTCTTTTTTGCTTGGATCCTTCTCTGGTTTTGATATCAGGGTGATGCTTGCTTCCAGGAATGAGTTTGGAAGTACTGCTTCCCTTTCAATTTCATCAAAGAGTTGAAGAGTAGTGGGATTAGATCTTCTCTGAAGTTCTTATGGAATTCAACAGTGAATCCATCAGGACCTGGGCTTTTCTTTGTTGGGAGTTTTTTTTAATTACTTTTTAAGTTTCATTGACTGATTATTCAGAATATTTATATCTTTTGAATCAGCTTTGGTAATTCACATGTATCTAGGAATCTGTCCATTTCTTCTGAGTTTTCCATCTTGTTAGAGTACAGCTTCTCAAGGTAGGTATTCATGGTCCTTTGGATTTCTGCAGGATCAATTGTGATTTCACCCTTTTCATTCCTAATGGCACTGATTTGGGTCTTGTCTTTCCTTTATTTGATAAGATTGGCTAAGGGTATGTTTATTTTATTTACTATTTCAAAGAACAAATTCTTCAATTCATGGACTCTTTGTATTGTTTTCTTAGTCCCAATTGCATTAATTTCTGCTCTGATCTTTATAATCTTCTCCCTCATACACATTTTGGGTTTAACTTGCTCTTCTTTTTGTAGAAGCTTGAGTTTCAACATTAAGTTGTTCATTTGAGCTGGCTCTTTTTTTCCAATGTGGTAATTCACTGCTATCAGTTTCCCTCATAGGACTTTCATTGTGTCCCATAAGTTTCTGTATGTCATATTGACATTATTATTTAATTGTAGAAACTGTCTATTTTTATCTGTGACCCACTGGTTGTTCAGGAGGGTCTTTTAAAAAAATTTCCATGTGTTTATGAAATTTTTGTGGTTTCTTTTGCCATTGATTCCCAATTTCATTGCACTATGGTTTGATAATATACATGGCATAATTTCAATTCTTTTGAATTTACTTAAGCATGTTCTATGAGCTAGTATGTGGTCTATTTTGGAGAAACTTCCATGTGCTACTGAAAAGAATGTGCATTCTGTTGTGGTTGGGTTGAAAACTCTGTAGATATTTACTAAATCCATTTGTTCAAAGGTTTGATTCAGCTCTGATATTTCTTTGTTGTATTTTTTCTCTAGTTGATCTGTCTATTTGTGACAGTGGCATATTGAGGTGCCATATTACAATTGTATTAGTGGTTATCTGATTTTTATATCCATTAGTGTTTGTTTTATATACAGTGATATTTCAGTTTAGGAGCTCAATTCTCTCTATGATTCTGGTTGCAAATCAAAGTGGGCCAGAACCAAGTCAATTTTCCCCCATAAGGTTAACATTGACTGTAACCGCTGAAGTTGATTCAATTCTCACCCAACTTGATTTGCAACCACAATCATGGAAAAAAAAATTGAGTTTGTGAACTGAGGTATCGCTGCAGTTGGGTGTGCTAGTATTTGGTACATATATGATTGTTATCTCTTCCTCTTGGTTGTTCCCTTACCAAGTATGTAGTGACCTTTTTTGTCTCTTCTGATTAGTCTTGGCTTGAAATCCACTTTGTCTGCCAATAGACTAGCTACTCCTAATTTTTTATGGGTTCTTATTACATGGAGTACTGTTTCCATCCTTTGACTTTCAGCCTATGAATTTCTTTTTGAGTTAAATGTGTTTCTTGCATACAATATATTACTGGATCTCATTTCTTAATCCACTCTGCCAAACTCTTTATTTTGACTGATGGATTGAGACTATTCACATTGATGGTTATAACCAATAGATACTGATTTAGCCTTGTCATACTATTTTCTTGTTGTTGGTTCCCTTTCTTTCCCTTCTGTTTAGTTACTTGCCTGCCTGCTGGATTTATTCTACTGGTATTCTTGGCATTGTTGTCTTTTTCTAGAGTATCCTTTAGAACATTTGTAGTGTTGGTTTGGTGGTCATGAATTTCTTTAGGTGTTCTTTATCACGAAAGTGTCTTATATCTCCAACAATTTTGAAGGATAATTTTGTGGGGTACATCAATCTGAGTTTGAGGTTGTTTTCTCTAAGAGCTTGAAATAATTCTCTCCAAACTCTCCTTGAGTGAAAAATTTGTGTTGAGAAGTGTTCTGTGGTTCTGATGGATTTTTCTTTATAAGTTATTTATTTCTTTTCTCTAACAGCTTTTAATATTCTGTACTTGCATCAGATTTCTGGGATCTTGAGTATTATAGGCCTTGGTGTAATTTTTTTCTCTGATTATGGGTATTTGGAGTCCTACGTACCTCATTTATCTGTCTCAAGTTCTTTCTCCATGGTTGGAATGTTTTCTATTATTACTTTTGTAAGGTTTTTTTATGCCATTTGTGCTAGTCTCTGATTCTTCATTGATTCCAATTAATCTTATATTAGTTTTCTTTGCATCATTTAGCAGCTGTTGGATTGATTTTTCATGGTCCCTTACTATTTTTAAGAGATGTTTCATTTAATTATCACCAACGCAGGCCTTTTTCCTAGATCTCATATTCTTCACATTGGTCGCTTTGCTGTGAATATTTTCACTAGAAGTTTTAATCTCCTGGATTTCTATTTGAGTCTATTTTATGGAATCCAGTTCTTTTGTATGTTGGGCATTCATGGTTTTCATGTCTTTCCTAAGTGCCTCTATTTAAAAAAATCTGTATCTATTCTAGATTCACTAATCATTTCCTTCATTATGGTAGTCATTTCTTTAATTATCTCTGTTCTGTTTTTGTCAAGAGACTTATTGATCTGCTTTGTTACATCCATTGCCACCATTTCATAAAATTCAGCTGGGAGGTTTTTAGGAGAATTTTTTATTTGTTCCACTTCATTGCCCTCTTGATTTTCTCTGGGTAAGCTGGGGATTATGGGTCTTCTTGTTTCCTTTTTGTTTGTTTGTTTGTTTATTTTTTTCTGTGTTAAGGCTTATAAATTGCTTATGATAGGTAGCTTTATTACTACTACTGAGAAATCTTTAAGAAATAACTACCTTTCAGAGATGTCTTTCAAGTGTAAGTGGCTTTTGGCTTTTAAGTCTGTCCTAAGATCCTGTCTCTTCAATTTAGCAGGGATGAAGAGTTGCTACCTGTTTGGCCTAGCACCCAGTTGTTTGGTACTGGACTATAGTATTGTTTATGACCCCCACACAATCTAGGTATTGGCATACCAGGAAGATCAATTGATCACAACTATGCCACCTTAGATAAGGTAGTACAATTAGAAATAACATTAGCATCAAGCACAGACTAGAAAATGACAGTGATAACTATTAATTTGCCAACTTTATTAACCATAGGTATTAGATTTTATAGTTATATAAAGATCTAAGACAAATTAGAAAATTATATATGGTAAATATCCACTCAGTAGAGTGATTTTACCCTAAAAGGATAAAATTCAAAAGGGGAATAAGAGTTAAAAATAAAAAAAAAGAAGAGAAAGCAATTAGAAGCAAGGCTGGAGGACAAAGGAAGATTACCCAAGTCTCAGGGAACTGGTGAAGAAGACAGGAGGGAAAGAAAGAAGGAAAAAACAAAAGCAAGTATAAAGCAATACAACTGAAAACAATGTTCACACTCACAAAATACTGTGGTTATCTTCTGGGTTCTACAGTTTTGTGGTAGTGTCAAATTCAGGGTGTGACTCTGCTTTTGCTGGTAGACAAAAGAGGCAGGCAGAGTCCAGATCTGTGCTGGATAATCCCAGTAAACCTGCAGTAGGATTAGGGTGGGATGCTGAATCATCACAGAAAGACTTTAGTAGGATTAGGGCAGGGTGCCTGTTCTTGTACTTCCAAATCCACAGAAGTTTAGGCTGATCCTGGCCTCTGTTCATGGGATTGGGACCTGAGTCATTCAGTCTACAGCATTCTGGTTGTCTTTTGCTGGCCTGACTAAAGCTCTCTGACACTGGACATTTCCCACAGTTGTCCCTCACCCAGTCATTGTGGGATTTCAACACTGGAAGCTCTGAGATGAAGTCAACCCATGGCTACTCTGAGTCCCAGGTTTAGTGGGCCTCTCTCTAAGATGACATCCAACCAGGCACCCTCTCCAGGGGTGTTATGGTTTGTGTCTAGATGTCCCCCCAAAGCCTCATGTGGTAAGAGATAGCTGGATCTAGAGTGTGTGGTTACTAAATTGATCCATTGATTGGTTTGGCATTGTTCTGCTGGGATCAAGGATGTGAGACTAAAATTGGGGGCGGGAGTGCGGGCCGCCCTGGGGGCAGGTAGCCTAGATAAAAGATACAGGAAGAAGCTAACTAGCTGCTTGTTTGCATTGCTTATTTGCATACATTCCTTGCATTTTCCTGACTTTACTTTGCGGCCGGTCCACCGCTGGTCTGCCACGCCGGCCCGCTCTGCTTCGGACCCAGCGGACTATAGACTGAAACCTCTGCAGACTGTGAGCTAATAAACCTTTCTTCCCCTAACTTTGGGTGTCAAGTATTCTGTCCCAACAACGAGAGAAAAGTAACTAAAACAAGGGGGAATGGTAGCTGCTTGGACTGGAGTCATTCACCAGCTGTTGTAGCGCACAGCATCCACTGCTCCATTCCACTGGTGCGTTTCTCCCTGGAGGACTCTAGAGTCACCCAGCCTCACTGTGTCTCTGTAGATTTAATCTTTCTCTCTGACATGAGCTAGGAGCCTGGTAGAAAGTTCAGATTGCCCCTCCTTTTTTGTGTTCATGTCTATCTCTTCATTTTCTCTGTGAGCTCCAATTCTTTCCTTTCAGATCCTTCCTGGGTCCCAGGGATCTACCTCCCTCCTTATTTTCTCTCCTAAATTGTTATTTTCCATTGCCTGGATACCAAATCTTGGAGAGGCTGATTTGTTCCTGCTTACCACTCTGCCATCATCCCTGTCACCATTCTTGTTTTTTTTGAATTTTTATTTTTATTTTAGTGGTACATTTTATATATACATAATGATAACATTCATCATAGGGAATTTGTACCTGTACATGATTTATCTTCCTTATTCTTTTTTTTCCCATTCCTCTCCCCTCCCTTCAACTCAGCATTCTTATCTTGTTACTGGGTAGCTCCTAAAAGTGGCTCACCAATTAAACATTACTGGGTTTTGGGTTGCTCACCTCTTATTCTAGAGTTAGTTTCCAGATTCTTCTCATCTCAAACAAAGAATTGAATGCAAGAAGTAAAAAGCAGTTGGAAAGTATTTTTTAAAAAGTAAAAGTGAAGAGTGAGAGAGGAACTGACTCTGGAGAGTGAATTTGGACCAAGTAAAAGAGGAAAAAGCAAGATAAATTACACCATGGAGGATACAGCATAGGCTGTTCTGAGGAAAGCTATGATTGCAAGTTCTTCTTGGTGTCTGTGTCCTTTTACACTGTCCAAATCTCAAGGACACCCAGGAGAACTTCTCCATATTTGTCCTGAGAAGTGCTGCTGGGGTCCCACAGCTCAGGATTACATCAAGTCTGGGCCATCTATTGAAAACCTGCTCAAGTTCTTGCAAGAAGTCCATGTGCAGAGTTTTGAGAACTGTTCTGTGCATGTATTATGGGATCTTGTGATTAACAGGTCATACCTACTTTCCCAGCCAGCTTTGCGGTGCTCTAATCTCCTATGTCAGTGTCACTGGCCCACCTAAGCCTTTTTCCCTGTGTGACTTTCTGGATGGAATCTGGCCACTCTCACTTCTCTGCTCCCTGTTTGATAGCAAACACTTCCCTCCTTTCCCTTTTTTTTTTTTTTTTGGTGCTGGGAGTCAAACTCAGGGCCTTGTGCTTAACAAGGCAAGCACTCTCACCACTGAGCTAAATCCCAGCCCCAGCACTTACCTTCTTCATCTGCTTCCCCACCCTTGCCCTCTCTTCCTCTTGTAGGGCAGCTGCTTGCTCAGCAGGAGGGTTGGGGCCTTCACATTAATGTTCGGGATCTGAAACCAAATTAAAGGAGG
Organism: Hystrix cristata; assembly: GCA_004026905.1. Taxonomy (NCBI): domain Eukaryota; kingdom Metazoa; phylum Chordata; class Mammalia; order Rodentia; family Hystricidae; genus Hystrix; species Hystrix cristata. The sequence continues at coordinate 18,985 of PVJO010017608.1, read as the reverse complement.
AGTGGGTTTAGGGGACACATTCAGTTCAGTGTTCTCATTGTATTAGGAAATAAAGAATGTGAGCACGATGCCACTACCAAGGAGAAGTGGGCAGAGTGCTGTCCTTCCTTCATGCCTGGAGATGGGGGCCATTCTAAAGATGCAGGAATAAAGGGATCACAGTGAGAAATCTGGGGACAGAGAACACCTGAGTCTGCACAAAGTCATGCTTTCGGAGGCACCAGTTCCATCTACAGTGCAGCAAATACCAACATATAAAGTTTGAGGGGAGCAGGATATCAGGGTGTCAGCATGGAGTTGCCAGTTTGAGGAGTAAGCATCCCCGGGCAAGGAAGAGAATCATTCTATTCTCTGAGTATGTCTGTTACATGATTATTTGACTTTGTGTTAGACATGTCCCGTGGACTGGGAGTGCCTGAACAGGTCAACCAGATCTGAAGCTTAGACATCCTTGCCTCCCTCTCATAGATGGAGAAATTGAGGTTTCCGGAGCCTACACCCCTGGCCTTTCCCTGTGCTATTGAGGCTATTGTGAAGGGCTGGATGTGTGGGAGCTGAGGGCCAGTTGTTGGTGTGTCAGTTGAGGTGGAGGAAGGTACTGAGAAGGTGAGAATGAAGTCCCACCACCCCCTTCCATCTTCCCCAGTTCTCACCTTGTCCCAGACCTGTTCACTGCTCTCCAGGGTACTTCCCACCAAGGAGTTGACCCCCGCTGTGCACACCAGGAAGTCCACACCCCCACAGTGCTTCATGAGCCTGTGGGTGAGGACATTGAGGAGCATGGTCAAGGAGGAAAAGATTTTTGCAGCTGTAGCAAGCTATTCCTGTTGGATTTCCCTGGGGCCATGTCTGGGTCAAATCTAGGAGAGGAGCAACTCCAAGTAAGCATGGAGAACCATCTCTTCTCTTGGGAGGAAGGCAGTGAACTTCAGTAAAATTAAGTATGGCATTTCACACCATGTACCTTGTATGTCTTACTCCCAGGTAGTTTTAGCTCCTGGTTTCCAAACATGTCTCTCATCTGCACTATTTCTTGCAATATCACTGTCACCTCTCCATTTTTTTCTGAACACTGCCTCTGAATGAAAACTAGAATTCCTTGTCTACAACATCTCTCTCTGCCTCAACCCCTCCCTAGAGATCTTCTAGGAAGGCCCGGCTGATATTCAACGGCAAAGGAAAGTCCTTTCCCACCAGCATGCTCCCAACATCTTAAGGCGTTTTCTCTATTCCTGACTCTATTCAGGAGAGGTTGACTGGTCAGAAGATGAGTGACACACAGTTGATTTGCTTGATCTGAGGGAGGCTTTAGCCCCTTCTCCCAGTGTGGGTAGTGGAAAAAAAATCCCCATATCCCTGGGGACAACTCCAATGCCTCTCAATGGCACCAGCTGCTCTCTGTCCTCAGCTCTTCCCACATGGCACATGTGGGTGCCCACCATGGTGTTCATCATGCTCAACACCTCTGCTTTTAGCCTGGCCACTGCTTGGTCCACATTGTGCTGGTTCTGGCTACTCATGGCCATCACCACATGCATTCCATCTTGAGCTAGATGTCTGGCTGTGGCAAAGCTGATCCTATGGGCAGAGATAGAGAGGTTGTGACTTTTCAGCCTTGGGTTGAGCCTTACTTTCTTGCTTTACTTCTCAAAATGGTGACCCACAACTTCTCTTCCCTGACCCAGAGGAGCTAATGTCATGCCCTGATTTTGGATGGTAAGAGGACTGGGAGAGGTAAAGAAGGGATACACCAGTCCTTGGTGTGTAGGGCCTCCTGTGTACCACATTGGTTCCAACTGGAACTACTGTGGTGACAGTTCATTCCTAGTTCCTCAAGGTTTTGGTTTTCTTGGCAGCTACATCTTTAAACCTTCTCTTCTCAGGGAATCTACTGAGTGCTTGCAGGCATCAGCTTGGAAGGATGGGGTTATTATCCTAGGTAGCAAAACTCCTGACTGATGGAGGTATGGAGCAATGGATGAATTCCTTCTCCCTTCCCCTGGTAGGTAATTCTGAGATGCAGATTGTGTTTCCTACTGGACCTGTGGATCCGTCGCCCAGTGGTCTCTAGCAGGGTCATCTTGGTAGAACATCGTACACTGGCTTTGTCCTCTCTCCTGGTTTCATCTCATGTTCCTTGTTCTTTTCCTTAGGAGCACATGCCCCTCAAATTACTGGCATTTCATTCTCAGTGGTTATGCTTTTTGGACTGAGGTTAAGACAAGGTTAACAAAATATAGAGACACCCACAGTTCCAAAATTCTTAAAGTGCTGCTCTTGCCCAGTAGTGGATACTGTGATCATGGCAACTTTGTTGGCCAGTTTGTGCCTATAATGTGCTTCACTTTTGGTACTTCTCATGAGGAGTGGAGGTGCCAGAGGCAGGGAGATCTTCATGGTCAGGGCCAAGTATTTTTGGCCTTTCTTTTGGTGAACTTGGTCCAGGGAGGGAAGCCTCTAGAAAGGCAAACACCTCCAATAAGCAGTTCCTGCAAATGTAGAGGTGAAGTAGCATCTCCTTTGTTGGGCTAGAGCTGGGACATTCCAATCACTGCTCGAAGCTCAGCCCCTGCAGCTCTAGACTTTCTGATGGCTTTATGAACACAGAATCGCCCATGTTAAATCTCTTAAAACTATCTTAGCAGATTTTTTTATCTGGAGTCAAATCCTAACATATACATATAGAGGTTCAATAACTGTTTATTCATTGACACTCCCCACAATAACTAATGGCAAATTCCTAGGTTTGTTGTGAGAGGACCAAATAAATTAGATGGGTATTTATTAGTTTTCTTTATGTTGCATATTTGCTATACATTCTTTTGTGTATATAAAATATTTCATAATTTTAAAATAAAAGCATTTAAATTTTTTATTTTAGTGGTACATTTTGGATATACATAATGATAACATTCATCATACGGAATTTGTACATGTACATGTGATATCTTGCTTCTTTTTTTTTCCACTCCCCTCCCCTCCCTTCAACCCCTCCGAAGAGGGGTTGGAAATGAAAGAATTTTTATGAGAGAAGAAAAGATTCAGATGTGAAAAAGTTTTATAAACTGTAACATGCCTACATACAAGTTGTTCCATGGCTGCTCAGGGTGATGAATTTCACCCTTCAGTCCCCCGTGGGTCTCTCACCTCAAACACTGGGACACATGTTACTCCCTGATTGCAGCGCTGTGATCGGGCTCTTCTCCACCTCCTAGCCTCTTCTCCCAGACTCATCTCATTTTCATCACATGAGAGGAATCATTTCCAGTCCCTCAGAGCATGTGGATTTATTGTCTCTTCCTCGTGACCTAGTGGCCTCTGTTTTCACTTCTTGTCTAACACTTAGCTCACTAACTGTAAGTTACTGTTGTGTAGTTATCACTTCTATCAGGGTACCCAGCACCTAAGGCCCTCGCCGTACCAATGGATCAGATCTTTGTTATCTGCAGGCTAGACTATTTTCCTAGCCTCTCAGTTATGTCAGTTCTGCTCTGGTCTCAAAACATTTATTGTAAAGTAGCCATTGCTATTTTTAAAAGCTCACTTACTGGGTGGTATCAGTCTTATGTTGAAGGTAAACTTATGATTTCATGATATGTAAGTTAGGACTTTTTGTTCAAATCTCTAAAATTCTATAGCTATATGCTTATTTGCTTATTTACATAAGGCCGATTCCTATATTAATGTAATTTAAGTGTAGCAAATCTTAAGCGAATGTCAAAGCAGATAAATGTCTTTGAAACAAATTTTGAAGACAAATTCATAAAATTTTTCTTATAAATTTAACTCCTACAGTTGTAGTCATTCATTATAGCTCTTTGCCTCCCTTGTAGTTAAAGACTGAAAATCAGGCAGTATGGTTTTCTTCTCCCCTTTAACTTTTTGTCAGTGCCACTGAAAGCATTCTTAAATCTCTGGGGTTACATTTTTGAGTCATTCTGTCTCATTTCCCAAAGCCATATCTCAATTTTTTGACAAGGAAGAATCTGCTCAGGGGAAGTAAAGGTATCTTTCTGTGTCTGTCCCTCTCTGTGCCTGCTTCTATGTATGTCTGTTTTTCTCCTTCTGCTTTTTTTCCCCTTGCAATCATGTCTCCTACCTTTGGAAAATGAGACAAAATCTAGGAATGTGCTTGTTTTTCATTAATACAATGAACACATTCTGGCTTTGGAATCTCCAAATGTCCTCCCATTTATTTTCTCAGGGAAAGCTGAGGTGAGGTCATCAGCTGTGAGGAGCTGGGGTTCAAGGAGAGAGAGTCAGAGAGTGTCAAGGGAGTAGGAGAGTAAACATAAACCTGTGTGAGTCTGAGCAGCAATGAGGACCCACTTAGCATTAGCATTCGTGGAGCTGAATTATGGATGCTGTGACATGACTTGGTAAGATATGCTTATACCATCTTCCTGTTCAACTTATATTGAGTTTAAAGAAGTCAAGTGAAATTTTTATTCGGGGTTTTTATCCAATATACCTTGAAAACCTGGCAGTGTCAGTAAACCAGTGTCACTGAACAGTTTGACTTCATCTTTTTCAAAGGTGATGTTCCCCTTGGCTAATAAAACAATCTGTGGATGAGTGTGGGAAAGAGCTAAAAATTTGCATACATTTAAATTCTCTGAAAGCTACTTTCAGCATTATGTCAATGCTACTTCACTTTGCTCTTGTAGAACTTACCCACATATGTGTTCCTGTTAAGAGATCAGGTGCGGAAAGATGGGTTCTTAAATGAAGATTGTTGATGTGTCCAGTGGCTTATTCCATGATATATCAAAATTCAGAACATCTCATTGCTTCTCGGCCTTTTGGATAAAATCAAGTGTAGTATAAGTTCTTATCAGTTAAATATCTGATATGTCCTCTATCCAAGGACAATATGTTAAATGGATTTTTGGAGCTGGGAGATGAAATAGAAGCTGGCTCCATCCACTACACGCATCGGCCTGTTATTGCAGTACCCCCAGGAATGGCGCACCCCTCCTGGGGGAAAGAAGAAGGGAAAAAAAAATTCACAACATCTCAATATAGATGAAAACAATTTCTGATATCAGGTTCCACTCATAACCAAATTAAGTCAAGATAAGAAGCCCTCAGACTTTCGTCAGTAAAAAAGGCATACCAGCAACCAATATTTGAGTAGTCTTTCTGTTGCAAGTGGAATGTTTCTGCACTCTGAGTCAACAAACCATAGTAAATATAAGGATGGGAGAAGACTGTGACTTTCTTCCTTTTTGAGCTAGGCTAATAAAAAGGAATGCTGAGAAAGGCAATTTTACATAATTTTGAATTCAAATGGTTCTCAGGAAGATCATCTGTAGAAAAAAACACGCATGCACATTGCAGATCTGAAAGTTGATTTTTTTTTAGTAGAACACAATTTCATCAAAATTGATTGTACATATCATGAAATTCAAAGATTTTAAAAGAAGTTTACCGAGTGTGGTGGACTTAATGTGGTCAGCTTGAGCCAGAACACCCAGCTGGACTGAGTTGGTGTGATGCTGGGCATAGAAGATCTACCTGAGGGTTGTTGCTGATGCAACATAAGGCGGAGTGGGAGCCGAAGCTAGTTGGTGGGCTGTTTCCCAGGCGAAGCTCTGCTGCGGCTGGTTCTCCTGAAAGGAACTCGGCTGTTCTCATCGAGGAAGGAGCTCAGGGCCTTGCGGTCGTTGAGGATGGCTGCTGTTGCTTCAGGGGAGCTCTTGTTGTCATCTCTGCTGCAAGCATCATATCCTGGTTCCAGTGAAGATTTCTTCAGCCTTCACCTGCAGACACGGACGTACACAGGACAGTGCTGTGGACTCCCAGCCCTTGATTGGATCTTTTGGGTCTCCAGTGCCTAGATAAACATTCGGCACTTCCTGCATTTGACTTGTGGGTGAATATGGTAACCTATAAATGTCCTCTATTAAATCTGTTCTCTTACAACCATTGGCTCTAGAAAATCTAACTAATACACTGAGTATTGCAACAATGACAATTAAGTCAGTTTTAGAACACTATTGCTTCAATAAGATCCCTCATGCCCTTACAGTTAATTTCCATTCCTGTCCATAGCCCCAGGTAAAATTTTATAAATTTGCCTTTTCTGAAACTTTCATATTGCCAAAAGGATGGAACACCTTTCTCAATCATGGGGTTTTGTGGTAAATGTTTATATATTTCAACATATAATCTTCAATTAAAAGCAGGGTGGCAATAGTGTTAAAATTAGCATGTCATAGTGTCAAAGACAAACAGCATGTTGATGTACCCTAAAAACCGATAATGTACCACTCCTAACCATAGAAAAGAGACATACAATTATATAACACTAAATTACAGAACACTAAAACAACCCAAATGTTAGCATACAGTAAATATCTACTAAATACAACTGTACCTCCACTAGCAATAGAAAAGTTTTCAACAATAATAGCATAGAATTAACTACTTAAAGAATAATAAAGCTAAATAGTTATTCTATTAAAGATATAGGGGTGGGGAATGAGGGAATAAAAAAGGAGAATTTGAACAATCAATCAATGGAAGTTGATAAGGAGGAGAAAATGTGAGATAAAGGATCCTTTAAAGAGCAAAATAAAATTAATAAAATTAGATAAAAGTAACTGAAAAGAGCAAACATGAAAAAGAAGAAGAAAAACAGAGGGAAAATGGAAAAATAACAAGGAAAACAAATTTCATGGGGAAAGCAAACAAAAAATGAAAAACTTCAACCTCTCCAAAAAAAAAAAAAAAGAAACAATGAAGGAGAAAGAAAAAAATTCTGTCAAAAACTCCTCTGTGTCTTTGAATGAGTGTTTTCTTTCCAGTATCTGCAGTCTTTGAATCCACCAAGTTATGATTTTTTTTACCCAGCTTTATGACTGGAGCATTTGTGAGGTTCTCCTCCTACTCCAGACTGTGGCAACCATCCAAAATGAGGTATGTCCTTGTTCATGTTGGTAGATGGGGAAAGCAATCAGATCACTGGTCTCTGCTGGATGTAGTCAGTGATCAGGGGCTCAAGTAGACCACTGGACTTAATGTCATCACTTTTAGAGCAGCCCTCTCTAAAGACACTCTCACTGGGCCTGTCTTTCCACCATGGAGGGCAAGGCCTGTGTCCTTCTCAGATAATAAGGAGAATTCCAGGCCAATATCTTGAATAAACAGGGATGCAAAAATCCTCAACAAGATATTGGGAAACAATGCACCAAATCATCAAAAAATTGTACACCATGACTAAGTAGGCTTCATACTATGGATGCAAGAATGGTTCAACATATGCAGATCAAAAATGTAATATAGCACATAAGAAGGACCAAGGACCAAGACTACATGATTTTCTCAATAGATATAGAAAAAGCCTTTGACAAAATCCAGCATCATTCATGATAAAAACTCTGAAGAAAATAGGTATAGAAAGACCTTATCTTAATCTTATAAAATCAAAAGATCTTCAGAACAAAGTATTTCAGTTTATACTACATTACACATTTTTTTACTATGTTGCTGATACTTTTTATTTGCCTCACTTTTACACATTGAAGAAATTAGCTTTGCATCATATGTGTTGCAAGATTTATTTTTAAATTTGTTTTATCATTTACCAACCACATGTTAATTTTTTCATAATAAAATTAATCAATCTTTTGTGGCTTAGAAGATTATATTTTTAGTCTTGAGAATACTGACTAAAATGTCTAAGGTGAGAGAAAAGGGAAGCTGAGGCAGATGTTCTTCAAGGATGAAATGAAGAACAATAAATAAGGAGACTATATACATATTCCATCTATCATCTATCTATCTTCATCATCATCATCATCATCAATCTGTCATCTACTTCCTATCATCCATGCAGCCACTCATGCATCTATGTATACAACCATCCATTCATTAGGGTATAAATAGAATGTGTCTTGAAGACCCCCAACTATACAGTATAATTAACTGGGGGATCCATCCACTGAATTTTGAGATCTACTGGGGAATCGCCCTGCCCACCAACTCTGCTCCCAGCCAATGACTGAGCACAGCTGGGACACTAAGCCAGGTTTTTTTCCTGGATGATGAGCTTATGGTTTTGGTGAGTCCAGTCTATGGTGTGTTGGCCTCATTGTTTTCAGTCTGTGGCAAGGCAGCAAATGATGGTGGAGAGCAAGTGGTAGAACAAATTTGCTTACATCATGAACCAGGGAGTAAAGAAAAAGAATAAACCAGGGTTCCACCATTCTCTTAAAGTGCATGCTCCCAAACACCTAGGAGTGTCCCACTAGGTCCCACTTCCTTAGAGTTCCACTACCTCCCAATGGTGCCAGTCTGGGGACCAAGTTCCAACACATGAGCCTTTGGGGGGACATTCTAGATCCAAACTATAGCACCATGAAATGAGCTCCTTGATCTGAGACAATGTTGTGAAGACTCTTGTGCTGACAATTCAGATACTACTGCTCATAGACCCATGCAGGTAAGGAAGGAAAAATGTATTCAGTAAGGAGGAATCACTGCCTCTCTGTGGCTAGAAGGGTCCAATGTAGTCAGCCTATCACCCTGTGCTGGCGGCTGTCCTTAAAGACAGTTTCATACTGAGTGAATTCAGGACAATTTTCTCCTTGCAGATTGAAAATTCAGTAGTACAAATAGCAAGGTCAATGTATAGAACAGTCTATGCTGTCAGGTGTGTGCCCTCTATCCCTAGCTAGCACTGGAATTATCATGCGTGCGTCCTCTTTTTTCTTAAAACTGACTTTCAAATCCTTGAAAAATACCCCAGACAAAAAAACAATTGGCAGATACTTTTTTGTCATCATAATTCCAAGCTCAAAATGAGCATGAGCTATCTCCTTTAGCTTATATTCAATTCTTAAAAATATTAAAGAGGCAAAGGAAAGTAGTCATATGTCGCACTTGCTCTCACTTGCTCTTGCTCTCTTTTGATACTGGGGCTCGAACTCAGGGCCTTGCACTTGCTAGGCAAGCATTCTAACCACTGAGCTAAATCCTCAGCCCACTCTTTCTCTTTTTCCCCCCACTCTTTTAGACTATATGACCACAAACATTCTAGATGAAAACCTGACTGTATTACATTTGTGGAGGAGGCTCTGGCTTTCCCAGCAGCTGTAACAAACCCAGGAAACACAGGAAAGTTTACATCCTATGGGTGGACTTATATTAGTCAGAGACAGGAGTTGAGAAGAAGATGACAGATAAAGTCCTGGTCCTGTCTGTTGCAGATAGACTCTGAGGCATAGTGACAGTTGTAAGCCTCTCGCATACATTATGCATGACTGAGAAACTGGTGGTGTTTTTGTGTGACTGCAGACACTCTTTAACACATCATTTTGTATTTACTTACTCTCTTCATCTTCCTCACTGAACTTTGTCCTTCAGTTTTGCTGCCTTGCCCCTCATAGTAGTGTTAGCATGAAAGCTTTGCCTTGAGTTCTTATTTCTAAGGAAACCATGAACACGTACTACTATGAGTGGTGTTGGATTCTCATCATAATGACAGTATAGTCACAGCCCTCAAATTCCATGTTGTTCTGTTGTTTTAATTTTATAGAGGAAGGCACTAGATGGTCAAGGTTGCTGCAGTCCCAAGGACCAGATCCACACATGGCACTCAGCCTACCCAGACCTCAGAAGTTTGCCTTCCTTTACCAGAGACAAGAGTCAACAAGAACCTTTACTCTAGGTTCTATTCAAGGAAGAAGACCCAGGCCAGTACCTCAGGTATAATCTTCTAACAAAATTAAAAGGCAAGTTGGAGGCCACAATGATTAACCATATATTGTCTCAGATGCAGAGAAAACACAACCAGGCCGGTGTGCAAGGTGGGGAGGGAAAGAAGTTATTTACCCCCATGTAGGCTAGAAATTTATGCCTCTAGATTTGCTCACAGTGTCTCCATGTTACCTAGATTCTTTTCTCTGTATCACCACAGTTAGGCTGCAGATGAAGACATGGCAGAACAATGGGGAATTTTGAAGGTATAAGACCAAGACCTCAGGTGTAATTAAACTCTTCTTGCTTTTGGCCTCTGATTGACTTCTAGTTAAAACTGATTTGGAAGCAGCTAAATGTGTAATAATTTAAGCACTTTCAATGTTTCCCATCAGTATAATTTAGTTCAAATTACCAAGTGGCTCTTTTATGATGACCAAGTTGTCACATTCAAGATTCTTGCTTAGAACATGCACAGTATATTTGTGAACAGGTATAGTAGGCGTGGCAGGGGAAAGAAAGGAAGAGTGGGTGGAGAGGAAGACAACCTTCAGGAGCCCCTGGGGAGGTACCTGTAACAACATTGATCTCAGGTTAAAAAGCTCATGGAGGAGCAAGAATGGACCTGAGGGGTTGGGAGGTTTAGTGCAAGTGATAGAGCACTTGCCTAGCAAGCACAGGTTCCTGAGTTCAATCCCAGCAATCCCCGCCCCTCAAGAATGAACCTGAGACAAGCTAGAGAGTTAGCATTTTGTTGATTTTGTTGTAAATTTTGGACAAAGGGAATGCACAGAATCCTGGCTCCAGGGCCCTCTTGGCTTCTATCTGGCTCTCCTGCAAAGAGCTTTAACTCAGCCTGTCCAGCCGAATTCACCTTCCTCTTGTAAGTATTCTTTCCCCTTTGTACTTGTTAAACCACCATCTCTCCAGTGTCTCCAGTTAGAAATCTGAGACTGTAACAAAATTGTTCCCTGCTACCATGAGAGTTATGTCTTAGATAGTGAATTAGGTATCATTTGTTTGTTTTGTCTCACTTTGTTTGCACGACATGGCTGCCTGGCAGGACCACAGGCTCAGGCCATAGCCCTCTGGTGTCACCAAATGCCATGGACTTTTGTGTCTCTGGATCCTGCAAAGGGTCGCCATAGAGGGGGATAGATATGGAGAGAGGAAGCTTCTGTCACCTTCTGACCTTGCTTTCTTGGGTAGGAGCTTTGAAGAATCTAGCTATACTTGAGGAAACTGTCAGGCTATGGGGGAAAGACAGCTTATGTCACATCGGAATTATGTGTGTCAGATTTATATTTGAGACTTCTAGGCAGTTTGACATTTGAGAAAGAAATAGAAACTGGTTGAATTATTGAACCATGACATCTGCTTAGACTTAATTTGCCTGAAGGAGTCTGCTAATAGTATCCATAGCATTCTTTACTAACACACAAGAAGTCACAGGGCTTTGATGGCATCCTATATGCCTTCTACACTTGATGTAATATTTGGTTTCATTTGCTTTTGCCAGACTGTCTTTGTCAGCTAGTTGCCATCCCTGTCCCTTTCTCTTCTCTGCATTGCAGAGAAGCCTGGAACTTCATTTCCCAGTGTCACTTTCCTATACAGCTCTGAGTTGGAATCTGCTAATTAAAGGCACTCATAGGACATTTAGAAGGCACAAGAGGAGTTGGCATTCCTGTTGGCAGTTGTGAACAGCTGCTTGGACATACGATATGCATATGATTTGCTCTAGTTTCTGGGCAACCTCCTGAGAATCACCTGTTTTGGTACAGTAAGCAGATGGGATTATTGTCAGCAGCTTTCCTGGAATTCAGCCCTTCCTGATTTTATCAAAGTAGAAGTAATTTTCATATTGCTCCCCTCGCCATTCTAATCATTGTGTAAACTTCTAAGTCCCTTATTAAAACTTGTCCTCTCTGAATATAGAAGTACATCTGTTTTACTGCGAGAACGACTGATGTAATACTGCCAGAAATTCCCCTCTCCTTTCTTGTGATTATGGTCATAGTGGTCGTTGTGGGCAACCACTTGGAGTGAGACCATCTAGCAAATTTACTATTACAGAGGACCAGGTGGGTTCCAGAAAATTCTTCCAGATCTGTGACCAAAGATCTTGCTGTACAATGACAGTCATTCCTAGTGGAACAGGAAAAAATATATTTTAAAATTTCTTCTCTTCTGATGACCTTGTGTTTGCTATAGCTCATCATAATTAGGGCTCTTTACCTGTGCTAGTGGGCTAATGAGTAGTCTGGCTATACTCTAATTAATAATATGAAATGAAAAAGATGGATCACCTCTTAGTCTCTAGGCTACAAAGAAAATATAGAACATATGTGTCACACAAGGAACTCTTGTCCATTATCTCAGACTCTCATTTCCTGTGTTTCTAGCACAACAATTCATTAATACACCATTGGAGAAAGAGACTGTAAGGACCAAGGAAAATTAGGGACATTGTAGGCATAGGGAGACCTCAACACAAACCAGATTTTTATGTGATGAGAACCATCGTAGCCAATGCTGCTGGAGCCATTTTTCCTTTGCAGCTAACATTCCCACAGACATCAACTTAAGGCAAGTACCTGTGAGTAAGCCCAAGGATTCAGATGGTCAGAGGACATTTAGTTAGGGAGCAAAAGAGGCTGCAAATGCAGTGGAGGCCCCAACCCATGATGAACAGGAGCAGTTAGATGAATATCTTTGTGTAGAACACAGTATGGTGGTTCTACAAAATAAATAAATAAATAACTAAAAATAGAAACACCATATGATCTAGTAATAACACTTTGGGTTATATATCCTAAAGAATTAAAAACAGAGTCTCAAAGGGATATTTATATACCCACACTCAAAGCAGCATTATTCACAACAGCTAGAACATGGAAGGAACTGAAGTGTCCACTGATGGATGAATGGATAAGTATACATACAATAGCATAGTATTTAGACTTAAAAGGGAAAGAAATTCTGCAATATGGTAAAATATTGATAAAGCTTGAGGGCATTATATTAAGTGAAATAAGCTAATCATAAAATAACAAATATTGTATAAGTGTTTATAACAGCTAGAATAATCTCAGTCTATTATTGGGGACAACTGTAGGGCATTTCCATTTCTAAAGCATTTCCTATGAGAGTTACTTAGAGCATAGTAGCTAAAGTTACCAGATTTGCAAACAAAAATATAGAGGCCCAATAAAATTAGAATTTCAGATTAATGCTCAGTATTATTTTCTATTCTATTCCATTTCTTTAAAAATAAATGGCAAACAGGAAAAATTAGAAGCTATGGAGAACTGGAAAGATGTTCCACAACATAAAGAAAAGAAGAAAACAATTTGGACTCTCTTCCCAGCTTGTGGCTTGCAGTTCACAGGAAGTGAAACGTGGCTCCCCGGAAGCAAGGTAATCATCCAGGGGTGGGAGATCCACAGAGAAATGGTAGTGGAACCCATGGGCATTTTGAACCATGAAACACAGCATGGGGCTTTGCTCCAAGGGGACTACTTCCACACAGTGACTACTATTGAATTCTTTTCAAAGTGAAGGCCTAGTTATCACATTTAGTAGATACTTGCTGTATGTTAATATTTGGGTTGTTTGGGGTTTATACTATATTTACAGATTTCTTATCTAAGGTTAAGGGTGGTACTTCATTTGTTCTTATGGAATATTAATATCCAGTTTGTCTTGAACAATATTGCTCTTGCTGGTTTATTTGATATTTCCAGACCTGCATAGTTGTGGCTGTTAATAGGTTTTTTCTGTGTGCAAATACTTGGGTTACCTTTGTGATATTAACAATACAGTTGTTCATTACAGTTGGGTGCTGGGACAATTACACTGAACCCATCTCCAAGTTAACAGAGGTGATCAGGTCTTTAGACAGAGGCAGAGAACTATAGTTAGCCAGACCCTGAGTGCATCCCTAAAAAGGAGATCAACTAAACAGATCTCCACACTAGCAACGAAGTCTTTCCACTATAAGCAATTACATACGAAAGCACAAAACAAACAAATGAACAAACAAGAAACAGTAGAAACCTGAGAAGACAAGGCAACAAAATGCCCCCCAAACTTCCAAATCTCCCAAAGCCAATTGATGGGGCTTCGGGGGGGGGGATGTAAAAGCCACACACTTGAATTATTTAAAAAGGATAATAGAGGAGATTACAAAACAAATCAGCAAGTTACTCAGCCAATTCACAGAAGGTAATACTTACCAGATAATGGAGGTAATAAAATAATCATGGAGCATACAGAAGACACTAAAGCTACTTGAGCTAAACAAACTTATACAAAACATGAATGACCAGTTCTGCAAAGAAGTAGAGTACATGAAAATGTTCCAAACAGAAATCTGGAGATTAAAAAATTATATTGAAAGAATGGGCAGCAGAAGAGACCAATGTGAGGACAGAATATCAGAATTAGAAGAAAGGGATGCTTTCAAAGACCAATTATTCACTTTCATCTTACTTTTCTTTTAACGTTCTTCTATATCCCCCTTTTCCCTATCTAGTTCTCCTCTCTTTTGAATACTATCTCTCTCTCTTTTTTTAAAACATAATATCTATTCTACCTCTTTGTCCTTATTTACACTTATGGTTTCTCATATCAGAGAAACAATTCGATGTGTACTAATAAGTGTCTGATTTATTTCACTTACTAGTATGTTCTCAAGGAACATCCATTTACATACAAATGACTCTAGTTTATCCTTTTTTATGGCAGTGTAGTATTCCATTGTGTAGAAAAACCACATCTTCTTTAGCCATTCATCAGTTGTTGGGCATTTAGGTTGTTTCCTTAAAAATAATAAGAGAACATGAAAAATGGATCCAACAGCTGCTAGATGCATGCAAAGAAGACTAATCTAAGATTAATTGGAATTAGAGAAAATCAGCAGACAGCACAAAGAGTATAAAATAACCTGTACACAGAAATGATAGCAAAAAACATTCCAAATATTTGGAAAGGTTTAAACATACAGATAAGTGAGATAATATAACATTAAATAGCCATGATAAGAAAAGAACCTCTGTACATCACATCATAGTCAAAATACCAGAAATCCAATGCAGGGACAGAATCTTAAAAAAGTTGTTAGAGAAAAACAATGTGAATCACTTATAAAGGTAAACCCATTGGAATTATAGCAGACTTCCCAACACAAACTTAAAAGGCTAGGAGAACTTTATAATGAGTGTTTCAAGCCCTAACAAATAATAACTGCAAACAGACTTAAATATCCTTCCAAACATTCTTTCAAAATTGGTGAAAAAATAAGGTATTTCCATGACAAAGAGTACCTCAGGAAATTCATGACTACCAAGCAGCACAGCAAAAAATTCTCAAGGATATCCTTGAAAGAGACAATACAGCCAACAATGCCAAAACATCTAATAGAATCAGTGCACCAGGCAAGGTGAAGAGCTAAGCAGGCGAAAAAGACAGGAAACCAGCAACGGGAAAATCATACAGTGACAGAAACAAGTCAGGACCTTTCTATAATATCTCTAAATGTGAATGGTTTCAATCCCCCAGTCAAAAGACTCAGACTGACAGAAGGGATCAAGAAATAAAACATGATGGTATGCACAATATAAGAAACACATTTAATCCAGAAAGAAATATACAACTTAAAATTCAAAAGATGGAAAAAACATTCTGTGCAATGTGAACCCAGAAAAAAGTGAGAGTAGCTATTTTAACTTCAAACAAAGTGAATGTCAAGCTAAACCTGATCAGAAGAGGCAAAGAAAATAGTACATTCTACTTTCAGGAACAATTAAACAATAATTATCAACATATGTGCACCAAACACCAGTGCAACCAACTTTATAAAACAAAAATTAATGGACATAAACAAATCATATAACAAAACAACAGTGAAATATAAGAGTTGAACCAAACCTTTGAACAAATGGACTTACTGGAAATTTATAGTGTTCTGCACAACAACAGAAAACACATTTTTCTCGGCAGCACATGAAACTTTCTCCAAAATATGCCACATGATAACCCATAAAGTACACTACATATACATAAATACTGTAAATGGAAATTATTACATGCATGTTACCAGATTATAGTGCAATGAAACTAGAAATCAATGGCAAAAGAAACTGCAGAAACTATACAAACATATGGAAATTAAACAAAAACCCTGTTGAATAATCAGGGTCACAGAAGAAATCAAAGAAGAAGTTAGTTCCCAGAATTAAAAGATAACGCCATTGCCACATACCAGAGCCTTTGGGACACAGTGAAAGCAGTCCTAAGAGTGAAGTTTACAGCTGTAAACGCCCATATCAGAAAAACAAACCAAGACCCAATAGAATGAATGCACTAGGCAAGGCAAGCAATTAGAAAAATAGGGAACCAACTGCAGGAAAATAATATGTTGACAAGAATAAGTCAGTACCAATCAGTTATAACAATCAATGTGAATGGTCTCAATTCACCAATCAAAAGAAACAAATTAACAGAATGTATCAAGAAAGAAGATCAAACTATATGTTGCATACAAGAAACACATTTCACCTCAGATTGGTGAGCACCTGCACCCTGGACCAGAGTGGGCCCCACCCCACCCACCGGTGACATTGTTGTGGGTCCAGGGCCTGCCAGCACACCAGCAGGTTCAAAATCCACTAAGGTGGGAAAGGTCTAGGATTGAAAGCACCATGGACTCTGTCTTCTTGCAGGCATTTTTTTCCTTCTCTTTTCCAAGTCACCGATACCAACTAGAGACAACCATGCCTATGTCACTGAGGAAAGTTCTGGAGACATAAAGGATGCAAGAGCCAAGAACTGCACATACCTAGAAGACACTGTAAGGGCAGACTTTTCCTAGAAAAGCGTTGATACTTATCTTAATGTAATCTCCCACAAACAAAAGATGAATGGACCCTCCCCGGGACTGGAGCGGGTCTGCCCAACCCACCAGCAACTCTATTGCTGCTCAGTGGCCTGCTGGGGAGCCTTGGACCTTCACCAATACCAAGTAGAGTCAATCATACCCATGTCACTGAGGAAAGCTCTGGAGATATAAAGGACACAAGAGACATGACTTGCATATAACTAGAAGACACCATAAGGACAGACTTTTCCTTGAAAAGCATTGATACTTGTTTTAATGTAACCTCCCATGAACAAAATATAAAATCAACATGGAGAGCAAACTAAAAGGGGGAAACATAAATGTGTACAAAGAAAATGACAAGACACATAAGTAAAACACAACCCCAGACCCCCAGGCCACCCAGAACAAATCCAGAGGACAAGGACATAGAGGAAATCAGAAGACACCCAACCGAACTCTCAGAAATGATAGCATCAGAAGTTAAAAAACAGATAGGTGAAGGCTGGGGATTTAGCTCAGTGGTTAGAGTGCTTGCCTTGCAAAAACAAAGCCCTGAGATCAATCCCCAGCACAAAAAAAAAGGAAAAAAAAAAAAGATAGGCGAAGCTATAGAGAACATCAGACTAGAAATAATTGCCCAAGTTAAAAAAGAGATGACAAACATAATGAAAGACCTGCTTAGTGAATTCAGAGTAGACACAGATTAAAAAAAAAAAGAAGAGCTTAGAAAAACAATGGAAATCTTGAGCATTCAAATTAGTAAAGAAATGGAACCCATGAAACAGATCCAAACAGATATCCAAGAAATCAAAAACTCTTTTGAAAGTATCACAGTAGATTAAATGAAAGCAAAGATAGAATCTCAGACCTAGAAGACAGGTCTGCAATTAGTGACAGTGAAAAGAAAGAACTCAAAAAAATAGCTACAGACTATGAAAAATCACTGCAACATCTGCAAGATGATGCAAAGAGCAACAATATAAGAGTGATTGGAGTGAATGAAAAAGCACAGGACAGTGCAAAGGATCTAAAAAGATTATTTACAGAAGTAATGACAGAAAACTTCCCAAGCATGAGAGGAGAACTTGACACACAGATAACTGAGGCATATAGAACCCCAGTTACGACCAAAACAAATCTACACCAAGACATATAATAATCAAGATTCCAGAAATTCAACAAAAGAACAGAATACTGAAAATTGTTAGAGGAAAAAAAACAAAGGAAAAACACAAAGAAAAAATCACTTACAAAGGAAAACCCATCAGAATCACAGCGGATGTCTCAACACAAACCCTTAAATCAAGGAGAGCCTGGAGCAAAATATTTCAAACCTTAAAAGAAAATGGGGAAAAAAACCCTTGAGACTTCCAGAAAGATGCGGAGCGGAGAGAAGGAGAGTAAGAGCCTCTCCGAGATTTTTTTGTCCAAATACTGGAATATAGCAATTTAGGGAAGAGAAGAGGGAGGGAAGCGTGTTCTTAGGACCCAGCAGGGAGCTGAAGCAAGAGCTGAAGCCCACGAGGAAAGCAAAAGGAGAGATGAACAAGGTGACGGATGGATGGACGGCTCTTTCTCCCAAAGCTCCCGCTCGTGGCTCCTGCTTGCAGCTCCTGCTCATGACTCCCACTTGCGGTTTGCATGTTGCAGCCTCACCTTGCACCCCCCCCAGGTCACAGCCCCAGGGCATGGCCTGGGCCTCATGGCCTCGGGTCACAGCACAGCTCAGCTCTTGGCAGCAGCTTGCGGCTGGGGTCAACGCAGCACAGGGCCATGCGCACTCCCGGCACAGCCTAGACGGCCCCGACTCGCGGCCACAGCTCTCAGCGCAAGTGAAGCAGTTTGAGCCTGCAGACACACAGTGACTACTGGAGACCCCAAAGACCTCCATGGAAAGACACACAAACTGAGTGGAGCAGTGGACAATGAAGACTGTAGTGGCTGGTGACTTACCTGAGACATCTGATCTCAGAGGGTCCCCAGGAGAAGGTGGCGATTGGCTGATTGCCATTTTGGAAAGGGGCCAAGCTCAGAACTCAGAAAAGCTGCTAGCAGCCTTTGGTGCTGAGGCAAGGTGGAGGAAGGCGGGGCAAGGCGGGGCAAGGCAGAACAGAGTTCAAACTCAAGTTGGAAGGAGGGAAAGGAGCCAAGTTCAAACTGGCAAGGAACTGAGTCCAAGCCAGTGGGAGACACACAGTGTATCTCCAGCTGAACAAATTGGATTTCAACCACACAGCCATTGATCAGGCTGAACTTCAATAGAACGGGTGAAGCCTTGCTATTGAACCAAGCTGGGAATACTCTCTGCCCTGCCAAAATCTACTGCTGGGATTAATCAACAAGGACCTGGGTCTGTCTACTCTGTCTACCAGTGACAGTAGAGACACACCTGGAAGTGGA